>PVJA010010293.1:0-57895 GCA_004027025.1 Myocastor coypus
AGAACCTGTATTGTAACATCCTATACTTTGGAGAACTTGGCTAAGCTCCTGAGATGAGCTGTCATGAAAGTACAGGCAATCATGCTCAACTATCTTATCTCATAATGATCGGCCATAACCCTAGACTTATGGTTAATTTACAAATGTGTATGATTCAATTTGGGTCAATAAAAGGAAAAATAGCAAAGGCATATTAACAAATATCCTTGTTCAAAAAATTTAGAGTAAAAAATTGATCTTAATTTGCTAGCTATGAATGCATGTTAGCATGCATGATTAGAAGATCATGATTAGAAGATAATGAAAGGTAGAGATGCTTAGAAACTCAGAGAAAAAAATTGATCATAATGATCAAATTAAGTTAAAAAAATGACCTATACCTGAAATTTTAGCCAAATACCTCATTTTCAATCATCTTGAAAGTTATATAACTATTGATTAAAGCAGTTTGAGTAATCAATGCCATAAAACCGTAGTGAATAAACATATAGGAGCAATACAATATACAACTGTGATGCTAAAATAGGCTAACCAAGACATGGTAGCAAGTGACCATAATCACTGCACTGGGCAGGCTGAGGCATAAATATTACCATGAGTTTATACCAGCCTATACTGCATAATGAGGTGTTGCCCCCAAAAATGAAAATAAAATAAACTTATCACAACGAGGAAAGAAAAAACCTATATTCAAGCAACAAAGAATGAAGAGGGTGAAATTACCACAGACCCAGTGGAGATTTAGAGGATCATCCATCAATAGCTACTTTGAGAATCTTTAACTCTCACACAATTAAAGACACAAAAGAAAAAGACCAATTCCTAGAAAAGTATAACTTATGAAAACTAAATCAAGAAGATATAAGAACTCTCAATAACTGAATAACAGCCAATAAAATACAAAATATAATTTAAAAAACTCCTACAGACAAAGAAGAGTCCAGGTCTTGATGAATTCAGGGCTGAATTCTACCAATAATTTACAGAAGATATAATCCCAGTACTCTTAAAACTCTTCAATAAAATTGAAAAAGACACAATCCTCCCAGAATCATTCCTGGAGGCAAGGAGTATACCGATATCAAAACCACAGAGAGATGCAACTGAAAACAAAGAACTAAGGCAAATCTTCGTGAAGAACATAGATGCAAAAATCCTAGCAAATAGAATACAGCAATTCTTTCTAGTCTCTTACACTCATTTAATATCCTTTTTGGTTTTCTTGTAAATCAACCATTTACTTGAGAGAGAGAGCATAGCAGCAACTGAAGTTACATAAGAAGCAGCACACATCTCAAAGACCAGAATGACAGGAATTCCAACCATATTTTTACTGCTACAGATTGCTATTCTCAATGTCAAAAACATTTTACAGGTTCCAATGCCATAGGATTGACTGGCTACAATTTTGTATATACTTAGATTTCTAAGTAGGAAAAAATGTGTACCTGCTTTTATGACATTCTGTAGAGCAGTGGTTCTCAATCTTTGTAATGCTGTGACCCACAATACAGTTCCTCATGTTGTGGTGACCCCAAACCAAAAAATAATTTTGGTGGCTACTTCAAAAGTGTAATTTTGCTACAGTTATGCTTCGGAATGGCTTTAGGCAATCCCTGTGTTTTGGTCATCCAATCTCCGCTGGAGTCACGACCCACAGGCTGAGAACCGCTGCTGTAGAGATTTATTAGAATAGCAATGATTGATATTAAATATCAATTCCAAGTTAAGTCTAAGATACTTGATACTCAGAAAATCAATGATGGTATTCTCAATTACCTATGTTATAGAGTAATAGTATCACTAAGCTTTTCTTCTTATGGGTTAAGAATATAACTTCATAGACTAAAAATTGGAGAAAAAGAAGGGCTACAGGGATAGCCAATATTTTGGCCCTACCCCTTCAAGGCCTGTGAGGACTCAGGAGAGAGAGAGAACCTGTACTGTAACATCCTCTAACTCAGTGGTTTCCCAAATTATCTGTTCAAGGAAAATATGGAGCTACAGAGGAAAGGGATTGAAGATGTATAGTGTGCCTAAGGAGAGTCACTTAGAGAGAAACATTCTCTCAGGCTTTCACAGAGAACAAACTGGTCAAGCAATGGCCGGGACTCATCCAGATGGTGGACACTGACAACAGTTCTACAGAGCACTGTCCATGCTTATAAAATAAATCCTGAGAGGATTTGACTGACCGTAGGAGATACAAAAGTTACCTGTTTTGCTATACAAGTCTTGCTTAAACTTGCCCTCAGCCACCCAGCAGAAAGGTTTAACCACTAGGCATAAAATGGAAAGCTAGATTAGAGTGCTGAGCTATAAAAGGCTTAAATCAACAGCTTCCAACATTGCCAGTTTTACCAATAACCCATCACAATTATTGAACATTGGATTATGTATACAACTACTTTCTCTTAGTTCAATGAGAAAAAAATTTTTTGTATAGAATAGATCAATTCATGAAGAAGATTATACAGTAACACCAAGTAGGATCCATGCAAAGAATAGAAGGATTGTTCATCATATGCAATTCTGTAAACTTAATGCACTATATCAATAGAGCCAACTCCCAAAACCACATAATTAACTCAGTTGATGGAGAAAAAGTTTTTTGACAAATCCAACACTCATTCATGTTCAAAGTCCTAGATAAAACTGGAATAGATGGCCTCTACCTCAATGTGATGAAAGTAATCTATGGGAATCCAATGAACAACGTAATTGTAAATGAGTAAAGCCTGAAATCTTTCACTCTCAGCTCTGATATAAGACAGAGATGTCCTCTATCACTACTCATATTCAATATAGTTCTGGAATCATTCGCTAGAGCCATTAGACAAGAGAGAGAAATAAAAATAATAAGGATAGATAAAGATGAAGTCAAACTATCATTATTTTCATTATTTGGAAGATCCAAAAAAACTCCACCAAGAAGCTAGTAGAATTAATACCCAAATTCAGCAGTACAGCAGGATACAAGGCAATAACCAAAAGTCAACAGCATTCTCTACACAGATGACAAACACATTGGGAGGGAAATAAGAGGAAACAGTACCTTTTACAATAGCACAATGAAAAATGAAATACTTAGGAATTAATCTAATAAAAGAAGTAAAAGATCTAGTCAGTGAAAATTACAACCGTCTGAAGAAAGAGGGCATAGAGGATTTCAGAGAATGGAGCAATACTCCCTGCTCCTGGATAGGAATTACTAACATTGTGAAGATGACCATTCTCCCAAAATTGTTATACAGATTTAATGCAATCCTTATCAAAATACCACCAACCAAAAATAAAAAAAAAAAAAATTAAACAAATAAAAAATAAATAAATAAAAAATACCACCAACCTACCTCACAGATGTGGAGAAATCATTCCTAAAACTTATTTGGAACCAAAACTAAACTCATATAACAAAGATAATCCTGAGCAACAAAGACAAAGCAGGAGGCATAACAGTTCCTGACTCAAACTATACTACAAAGCTATTGTGATACAATAAACATGGTATTGGAAAAAAATAGAACTGATGATCAATAGAATAGATTAGAAGATGAAGATGCAACTATAACATATTGAGCCACGTTATCTTCAGCTAAAGGGCTACAAATGCTTACTGGAAGAAAAATAGCCTCTTTAACAAATGGTGCTGGAAAAACTACCTCTCTATATGTCAAAAACTAAAAATGGACCCAGATCTATCAGCATGCACTAAACCAAAGTTAAAATGGATTAAAGATCTAAACATTCAAACAGAAACATTAAATATAGAAGAGAAAGTGGCAGAAAATTTTTGAATACAAAGCATAGACAAACACTTCATGAACAAATATTAAACTGCATGGTATTTACTGAAAAAAATTAACAACTGTGACTTCCTCTTATTGTGAAATATTGTACATCAAAAGAAATTACCAAGAAAGTCAAAAGACAACCCACAAATTTTGAAAAAATCTTAATTTATTAGAATTTATAAAGAACTTACAAACTTAAGTTTTTAAGTTCTTTATACATTTAAAGACCCCAGATTTAAACACCCAGTCCAGAAATGGGCATCTGAGATGCAAACACACTTCTCAGAGGAAGAAATATTAGAAGCTAGCAAATATATGAAAAAATGCTCCACGTCACTCGCCATCCATGAAATACAAATTAAAACAACACTGACTCCATAGATAGAATGGCTACCATGAAGAAATCAAGCAACAACATATGTTGGGGAGGGGGTGGGAAAAAGAAACCCTTCTTCACTGCTGGTGGGAATACAGACTGGTGGAGCCATTATGGAAATCAGTGTGGAGATTCCTTTAAAAACTAGGACTGGAAATTCCATTGAATCCAGCTATCTCCCTATTGGGAATTTTACCAAAAAAACTGAAAACATCATATCATAGTGATATATGTGCACCTATGTTTATAGCAGCACAATTTGTGATAGCCAAATCTTGGAAACAACCAAAATGCCTGTCAACTGAAGAATAGTTGAAAAAGATGTGATGTTTTTGTATAATGCAGTGTTATTCAGCTATAACGAATAATAAACTTGAAGGCTTCATATATAAGTGGATGAAACTTGAAGGCATTTTCATAAGTGAAATAAATCAGATATATATGTATAAATATCATATAGTCTCCCTAGTATAGGAGCTGACAAGAAAAAACAAAGATTGAAAGGTATAACACAGTTAAATGGAAAGTGAGAACTTAAGGATTAAGCAACGAAGAGAACAGAGAGAAAAATTAAGAAACGGCAGGGGCAATAACAAAAAATTTATATACACAAGAGGGTTAAGATGATGATCCTAAAAATATCAGTCAGGTTTGAAACTAGCAATTCATTGGTATAATTCTCATATTTACTGTCTATATATGCTGACATCTGTGAGCTAAACAACTACACTGAATATAGCAATGTGTAATAATAAAACCATGTTTGGAATACCTACCATTCTGGTCTTCTAAATGTGTACTGCTTCTAAAGTCATATAAATTATGGTTATACTCTCTCCCAAGTAAATGTCTTTTTAAAAAAAGATGTAATGAAAGAGAATAAGAGACAGGAAAACAATGCCATAAGGATGTCCTGCTACAATTTTGTGTATGGTTAGATTCCTTAATTGCTGAGTAAAAATGTGGTTTTTTTCACACTCTATAAGTATTTAAAGTTTAGAATATCAATGATGGTTGGAAAATATCCATTTCATGTTATGACTAAGGCACTTGACATTTAGAAAAACAGTGTTGTTAGACTCAACTTTCTATGTTTTTTGTTTGTTTGTTTGTTTATTTTTG
Organism: Myocastor coypus; assembly: GCA_004027025.1. Lineage (NCBI taxonomy): Eukaryota > Metazoa > Chordata > Mammalia > Rodentia > Myocastoridae > Myocastor > Myocastor coypus. The sequence continues at coordinate 5,293 of PVJA010010293.1, forward strand.
TTTGTTTTAATGCCTGGCTCCGTCTTCTACTGTGGGTGGGACTACTACAGCATGTGGTGCCAGGATAAACTTCAGTCCCTGTCGTTGTCTGAGCTTGCCTAACCAGGTGCTCTAGACCACTGGGCCATCTCACCAGCCTTAAATTCCTATGTTATAGGTAATAATATCATTAACCTTCTCTTCTGCAAGATTAGCAACTTAGGTTAGCAGAGCAAAAAATTAGAGAAAAAGAAAGGCCACAAGGATAGCCAATAATTTGGCACTAGCCATTCAAGGTGCCTGAGGCTCAGAACATAAGAGAATCTGTGCTTTAACATCCTGTACCTCAGTGGTGTCCCAAATTTTCTGTTCAAGGAGATTATGGGGCTACAGGGGAAAGTGATCAATCATGTGTGGTATGCCAAAGGACGGTCACCTGGAAAGAAAACTTTCTCTCAGGCTTTTACATAGAGCAAATTGGTCAAGCAATGGCTGTGACTCATCAAGATGGCTGAACTGACAAAAGATCATGCTTTCAGGGTAAATCCTGAGGGGACTTGACTGACCTTGTCAGATATCAAAGTTACATTTTTGTTATATAGGTCTTCCTTTATCTTGGACTTAACCATTAAGCAAAAAAGTCTAAAACCACGAGCTAAAAAAAGTAAAGCTATATTGATATGCTGAGCTGTAAAAGGCTTAAGTGAACAATTTCTGACATTGTCAGTTCTTCTGATAACCCACTACTATCGTGAACTATTGAACAATATTGGATTATTTTGATGAATTCATCTACCTACACTCTTTGAATGGCAGTGGAATGTCCATCTCTGACAAAGAAAGCAAACAAGAAGGATGTAAGTGAAGGAGCATTTTCTAGTGAAAAATATAGGATAGATTTACAGCTACTTTCTCTTAGTTCACTGAGAAGAAAGATTTTTTTTCCCAATAGTGTTTAGGCAAGATATGTCTACATCTTGTATTCTGAACAACTTCTAAGACACCAATATGCAATGTATTCATTATTGTAACTGCTCTAACCTGTTTTGAAACTATCTCCTTGCTATTTCTTTCTCATTAACATTAATAAAAAGTTCATAGCCTTAAAAAATAAAATAAAATAAAATTTTACAAATAATGTCTCTCAGTGTTACTTCCTAAAATGATAAGAAGAGGAGGAGAAACTGAAAGAATTCTGTGATTTCTGTCCTAATTTATCATCACTACATAGTTAAAAATCAATTGTAATTTCTGTGTTACTTTTTTAAAGTCTATACTTCAATTTTATTTTAGATTAGATTAGATTTGATTTGATGTAATTTGATTTGATTTGGTTGGATTTGATTTTGTACCAGGGGTCAAACTTAGGTTTCTGATTGCCAAGCAAGCCTTCATGCCACTGAGTTATCTCCCTGGATAGATTTTTCATTGTGTTAGAGACATATTCTGACTTTACATGTCAGATTATACACAATGTCTTCCTTTGCCAATTGGTATATAACACATGCATACTTTTGTACTTTTACATAGTGTTGTGGTTTATGTCTAGTTGTCCCCCCAAAGCGTCATGCAATCACGGGACAGGGACTTCTAGAGTTTGAGACTTGATCTGTGATCCACTGGGTTTATATATTTTAGTACTGATGAGATTATGGTCTGAGTACTGCTGGGAATTATAGTCGCCTGAGGCAGATAGGCTAAGGCAGACAGCCTCATATAATTTAAAGAGAGATAGAAAGACAGACTCTCGCTGTTGCTCTGCTGTCCTGTTTGGTTGGCTGCCTCTGTCACCATTTTGTTGCTGTTCCAGTGCCATGGACTGGATGCTGTCTGCCTTGTTCCACTCAGCCTTAGGCCTGCCAAATATGGTCTGAAACCTCCAATAACTGTGAGGTAAATAAACCTTTCCTTCCTTCATTTTGAGTGTCGGGTATTTGTCCCAGCATTGAGTAAGAAGTAACTAAGACACATAGCTAAATAGATCATTTCAAAATCCATAATATATGGGAATTAAATGTTAATTTTTAATAGAAAACATGAGCCTGTATTTGCTCGGTATCATTTCATAATATACTCTACACATTTCAAAATCCTTTCATATATGCTACAATCCATTTTTACTTACAAATATTACTCATTCACTTTTAAGACACATCTTCTACATGCACATTGTACTTATTTTGCCATTAATCTCACCACTAGCAGAGTTCTAACGATACATGCACATGCCATTTTCAAGAGCTAAACCACTGACAATTAGTATTTGTTTTGACTTCACTATTTTTAAAAAATCACTATTTAATCAATACTGAGCATACAAATAAAGCTCCATCAAGATTTCCCTGGCTATGACTCACAAGGATAGTGTGTGGAGAAACTGATTTTTGCCATTTATCTCCCTATACAGAGCACACTCTCATGCCAGTAGCCACGCTGTGCTGAAACAGTGGAGGAAGAGTCTTTCTTTTACATAGAACATTTTCTCCAGTAGGGACATTTATGATTAACTGGAGACAAAAAGGAGAAATGATCAGTCCTGTCTGAGGGAGACATTAATAATAGTATCTGAGTGTCAAAAGTTAATTAGCTATTTTCTAAACTACCAACAAAATGAGAAAGAAATTTTAAGCAAAGGAAATGAGACAAATAATAAGACAGATACTTATACTGGCAATTATTTTTATCTATCAAGGACACACCCAGTGTTCCGCCACTTAATTAGATGCACTACGCACACACGCAGGACAATGCAATTTGGAGAATACAAAAGATATATAGGTTCTTTAAAAAAAAAAAAAGTGTAAGATACAGGGTGTCACTCCATAGCTTGGCCTTGTAGTGATCCTCCTCCTTTCAGCCTCCCCATTGCTGGGATGACGGGCATGTGCCACCATGGACTTGGTGGATGGCTCATTGCACCTAGGGGTAAGGCCACCACTGTAAGTGGTGTTGGAGATAAAACTTGTCCCTGTGCTTGCCTAAACAGGTGTGTAGTCCTCTGAGCTTTCTCGCTGGTCCCTAGGTTCCTAGTTTCAAGGTAGATATGCTCAAAAATTTCCATACAATTTTATTTTTTATTGAAATTTCCTTAGAATCAAAGAATATCTGCATTATTAAACTCAAAAAGAACACGTAGTTTTTGTGCTGCCACATTTTGGAAGAGTGTCCCAAGCCCCAGTGTGCTAATCACCAAATATTTCATTCAATTCTCATCAGCACCATCACCAAACATGGCCTCTAGGTTTGCATTTTTATCCAAGTAAGTGAGAAAATATTAAGAAAAACAGCGCTGTTGGCTGCAGTGTTCTGAGTGGCGTGGGAACCCCGCCCACATTTTCCCAGAGCTGCAAGGCCTGCTGCGCAATGCAGACGTGGTGACGCAGCTGTTTTGGAGCTCTCCTTTACTTCATTTGCAGTGACTGAGCTTTTGTTTTCATATGAAAAGAGAATGCCGATACTTGTATAAAGTCATTTATAGAAAATTCTGGAGCAATTTTTTACAAGTGTTTTTGTTTAACATATTTGTTGAATACATTGTGAAAGTTTATGTATTTCCTCTGATGCAGTTATTAACCTCCAGAAAGAAATACAGAATTTCTACTAAAATCACTGAAGAGATGCCTGCAAGTACCATGCAAGCATCCCAGGGAGGTCCATCGCAGATATATGGAAAAACGTGTCTCAGTCGACTTCACCATTTAAGCTACACATTTACTAAGCTATAAAAGGTGAATTTAATCAATGCAGAGAAAAGAATTATTTTTTCATATGCTTTGCAGAGGATTTATATCCCAAATAACTATTGGTTTGAACTTTACTCTCATTTCAAATTGTGAACATAACTAAAGCATGCAAAACATTTTTCTGTAAGTAGTTATAAGCATTGTCAGGAGAAAGTAGTTTAGTACTATTCTACACTTTATATCTTACTTCATCTTAGAAGACATATTTCCTTGAAACAAGGCGGACCTTCTTTCCTGATATGAATCATGCAGACACTAATTACAAAATAGGATTTGCTTTTGTCTTGCAATATGTTTAATTCTATCTGAAAAGTTATTGAATACGGAGGGGCTTGTAGTGTACGAGCCAGCAAGGGAAGCCCACGTTCCTCTTTGGTCTCTTTGTGTAGAGCAATAGCCATTTTCTCTTTTCCAAAAGTACATTGTTTAAGCCTCAATCGTTGTAACAAAAAGAAACATAATAGTAAAACAATTGAAATCTAGTTTTTGAAGAAATGTTAAATGTCAGAAACCAGGTTAAGCTGATTTTGGATGCTTTTAATGGAACTAGAAATTTTGATTAAATCTTAACCCATAATGCTCTGCCTGATACTGAAATTTAAATTTTTGTGTAGCATGACGTAGTCAAACCATAGCGCAAGAAGTTCACGTTTAGATGTACCTCCTCCACTCTGAACACCTACCAGCAATAAATTATGAAATGGGAAAAGACTTAAGTAGGGGCAAAAAATCAAAGTCAATGCCTGAATGCATAAGAAAATTAGAGGATATGTATCTGAAGCATTCCCTTGTGGATAACTGTAAGCTTTATCAAACTGAAACGAGCAATTCTAATAACTCTAAAAAAACTTTCACAGAAAAAAAGAAATTATTTTTCAAGATCATATTAGCATTATACTAAAATCAACATCAAAATGAATATTGTAAAAGCAGATATTTAAATCCAACTTTTTCTTGAATATAAATGCACGTCTTTATCCAATTAAAATTAATGTTAACTAATCTTAGCCTCAATTATAAGATTATCATTACTCATACACCAAAATCCAAATAAATATCACAATATTTTTTAATCGTGGATAATATCTTCTCATTAATGTAGATGTGAAACTCTTACTGAATTTTTCTTTTTCTTTTTGAGACAGGGTCTCACTATGCAGTTGAGGCTGGCCTTGAGCTCACTTTTGTATCCCAGGCTGGTCTCGAACTCGCACCGATTCTCAGCCTCCCAAGTGCTGGGATTACAGGTGGGTGCCACTATGCCCAGCTTCTTACTGAAATTTTGGAAAATCAAACTCATCAACATAGAAAGTCATATTAATAAAATGGTAGCCAAGATTACACAACACTAACATAGGAGCGAAAGTTCCATTTCCATTTTTATTTTACTTGCAAACAGTGTAACTCAGCAAAGGTCAAAATTTAAACAATGATAATCTCATGGTGATCACTAAAAATCACATCAAACTTTCCAGAAATCAGAACTTACACATGGACTGTGTCATCCTACTTGGGGACCCAAGGGAGATTTTTACTGCTGAGGTCCCATCGTTAAAGAATGCCCTTGAGCAAGGCAGCAGCAGCAGCAGCAGCAGGCAGCATGGCCCAGAGCAGAGCACAAGAGTGCAGCTGCACACGAGCAAAGCCACCTGCATCCTTGCTGCACAGCGCTCACGCTGGTCATTATCTTTCATTCACATTCTCACAGTGTTGTAGCTGGCCCATGCGCTCTGCCCTGTGCTGGGGCATATTTACATCCCACTCTAGGCCTATGCTAGAGAAGCAGGGTCATGTCCTAAGGTGGCCGTAGATGCCCCTGAGCTTTGAAGCAGTCTCCGTGGTTCCCCACAGACTGTCTCAGTCATTCCAAGCCAAATAATTTCACAAATTTCAGAGCCATCACAATTTTTAAAAAGAAAAATCAATTAGAAATGTATTAGTAAACTGAAATTAATGGCAAGTACTGAACTCTTACTAATCAAATTTGGAAAATATATAATAACATCATATACAAGCATGGAAAAAATCTACTTTTTCTCTAAGATCATGAAAAGTTCCAGGACATCCACCATTCTTACCAGATCTATTCAACTTTGGATTAAAAGTTCTAGTCAATGCAATAAAAAAAAAATTAAAAAATATATGCAGAGCGTAGAGCAAAGGGAAATTGGTCTTACACAAATGGAGCATAACTGGTTGGGTTGAAAATTTGAGGTGCATTCTCTATAAAAAGCATGCTGAATTAAAACTTGCAACTACAGAGGTAACATGGTACAAAGTTACTAAGCAAAGCAGTTAGAACTTATAGAATGATAGCAACAAGCAGCTGAAAATATATTTTAAAAATGACATTTAAAAAAGCATTAAGCCGGGTGTGGTGGCGCACGCCTGTAATCCCAGCACTCGGGAGGCTGAGCCAGGAGGATCGGTGCGAGTTCGAGACCAGCCTGGGCTACAAAAGTGAGCTCAAGGCCAGCCTGAACTGCATAACGAGACCCTGTCTCAAAAAGACAAAAAATAAATAAATAAATAAATAAAAAAGCATTAAAACATAAAACAAGAGAATATACTTAAAGCATTTAGTGTACACTGATATCTATAGTACTGAGAAAATTTAAATTTTAATATGTGAATAATTCATGTTCTTAGATCAAAAGCCTCAACATCATTAAGATATCAAATGTTCTCAGAATGATTCACAGATTAAAGAGAATACCCTTTAAAATTCCAATAAGTTCTTTTTATAGAAGTGGAAATGTGTCTACAATTTATATAGAAATGCAAATTACTGAATAAAGCCAGAAACTTTATTTAATGTGATAAATATAGAAAATGGCATTACCTGATTTTCAGACGTCCATAAAGGCTAAAGTAATTAAACCAGTGTGACATGTGCATATGAACAGACATATGGCTCACTGACACAAAACAGAGTGCAGAAATACACATACATAGACAGTAACATTTGAGTGAGGGGCCAAGGTACTTCAATTGAGAAAGATGTATTCATTAAATGATATTGGAAGAATTGAATGTCCATACTGACAGAAGAAAATTAACTTCAATTTTTCTCTCATACTATATGTACATGAAAATTAATCTAGTGGCAAAACTGGAAACAATTTAAATGTCTATTAACTGAGGAGTGGATGAACCAACAGCGATTGCGTCATATTATGAAATAATCTGTAATACAAAGAAGCAAATCACTGACTGACAACTACAATGGAAATCCGTTGTATTACATGAAAGAAGTCAGACCCAAAAGACTCCTTTACATGTAACTCAATTTACAAACATTCTACAATTGACAAGAATCATAGAAGAACAGTTGATTCTAGAAGGGTCAGTGGTAGAATAAAACAGAGTACAAGAAAACAATATTTAGATTTTCAGGGCTGCAGAAAAGAATATCTCACACATGATATCTGTTGCCGGGCTGAGAAATCTGATGCGAAGAAAACCGAACAGCTGTAAAAGCAAGCCCAGAACCCAGACTCAACTGTCTATGCATTGCTTTACTGTACTCAAGCACAGGAAGAAGGTCTCTCTGAATTTCTTTTAGCTGCATTAAGATCCAACTTCAAAAGTAAAGCAAAGTTTACGGACTTAAACCTCTGCCTTGAATTTTCATTGCCTCAGAAATGAACTTGGATATGTGTAACCGCATCTGGGCAGATTTTCCCTGCAAGAGAACAACTATTCCTTAACCTCATCCAAATTCCAAAGAAAATTCCTTAGAAACTAATGCCTAAGCCAGGCGTGGTGGCACACGCCTGTAATCCCAGCACTCAGGAGGCTGAGGCAGGAGGATCAATGTGAGTTCAAGACCAGCCTGGGCTACAAAAGTGAGTTCAAGGCCAGCCTGAACTGCATGGTGAGACCCTGTCTCAAAAAGACAAAAATAAATAAATAAATAAATAAATAAATAAATAAATAAATAAATAAAAATAAAAATAAAAACAAAAACTAATGCCTTTGTCTGGTGCTACTTGTTCCCTTAACAGTCATCAAAAGCCCTGAATAGATTCTACATTCTGACATTTCATTCTCGTAGAAAAGAAAGCACAGACAACAATTTCCTTGGTCCAGTTGGACTGGAGAGTTTACGTCGTGCACTATGTGACTGTCTCTGTCCATATAATTAATGTACTCATGCATCTTTTCTTCAATTAATCCTTGTCTATTTGTTCCAGTGGAATTTGAAAAAGGGAGGAGCACCTACAGGTTGATGAAAGAAATTCTACCCTCTGAATACAGAAGTAAACCATGAAAAATTAAGTGCTTTTTCTTTACTAACATTAGAAACTACATGATGAAGAAGATACTGTGGCCAGTAGAAGGTATAATTGGTGGCTGTCAAAGTCATCATCAATTTAAGTGTTATGGAAAAGGACTGGTCCATTTATGCTGTTTCTCCCACTTTATAGTTAATGTTTTTTGTTTATTAGTGGACTCCAGTGTACATATTTCTCTTCTATTCTTTATTTTTCAAGTACAAGCCACCTATTATCTTCATTATATATCTCATAATTTTATGTCTTGCACAGGCCAAAGAAGACTAACCCTAAAATTCTTTGGAGGGCTGGTGAGATAGCTCAGTGGACTAAGCCCCTGCTTAAGCAAGTGTAGGAACAAGGGTTCGGTCTCCAGCACCTCAGGCACTATAGCTCTACTCCACACCTTGGGTGTGGTGAGCCAGTCACGAAGTCTGGCGAGGTGGCACACGCCTATAATCTCAGCGCCGATGGGGCTGAAAACAGGAGAATCACCATGAGTGCAAGCTGCCTAGTGAGACGCTGTACTAACTATATTAAAAACAAACAACAACAAAAATTCTTTTGTGCTATAAAATGCTTTATCAGCTTATAGCTTAGTAATTACTTAATGTACAAAACCTTAAATTATGGAATTAAATAACTAAAAATCTTTTAAAATATTTATAATGTGCTGTCCATTAATTTATTTCTTTTTAATTAAGGCCTTTCTAACAGAATGAATTTAAGAAGGTAATACCATGAGACAAAGTCCCAGGTGATTGTTGTAGAAAGTGAATAGGGTCCACTGGGATAGTTTCCTGACACAGATACAGAGAATTATTTCAGGATGTGTTAGTGAGAAGCATAGGCTGATTTATCAGTTGGCTAGAAAGTAGCAAGGAAATAGCAACGATATTTAGCTTGAGTGGCTACAAGAGGGGCAGCTCTGATGGAGAGGATCAGCCTGGTCTATTTACAGAGTAATGAGGCCAGGGGATGTGGAATCCTGTAGTAGGCTCGGGCCTTCATGATCGCTACGTCAGTTTTGATTTAGCAGATGGCGTTGGGAGAAGTCATCACTTAATCCCGCTACTCAAGATGATTGCTTGTCGCTGGGGAGGCCTGCTTCTTATGGCAACTCTGCTGAAGCTGCGGTGGATTTAGGGAAATGACTGGAGACTTCTGGACATTCAAGTTAAAGTTGAGGGTCAGTATGAGTTCTGGATATTAGGCATGGGTTCTTGCAGTGTAAATTCTGATTGATACACTTAGCATCTTTAGTTTTGAAAGGGTGATGAGACAGGCTATGTACATTTAAAACTAATCAACTGTGTATAGACAGCATATATATATATATATATATATATATATATATATATATATATATATGTAAGTGAACATAATAAAGGCAACAGACATAGGTCATTGTTTTTCTGCCTATCATTACCTCATAAGCATCTGTAGATCTGCAGGCCCAAATGAAGAGTCACTAATATTTTAATAGCAAAAACAGCTTTCTAAATTTTGGCTGACCACAGAGAAAGCACAGATCATAGTTTTAGTGAAAACTGAATTGAGGAGAGAGGGTTTTCTTCGGCCTTTGCCCCCATGGCAGTTTGTGTTTGAAAACCAAAACATTGTGTAGAAGATAGTTTCAAACCTATTTGCTTCCCAGTAGATAAAAACCTGAAAAATACATCTTCAGGAAAGTGTACTATCTAGCATAAATGTAAGCACATTTCTGTGTTATTCTGCAGAACAGCAAAACAAAAGTTATTAAGTATGAAACAGTATTAAACTTTAAAGAATAAAGTTTAAGGCCATTATAGGATGCACTTACGACAAAAATATAAGTATATATATATAAATAGACAGTTGCACCTCATTTCTGGCTAACACAAAATATTTTAAGATACTTTTCTTTATGTTTGTATAAAATAAAATGACAAACCAAATTTCACGTATATTGAAGAATCTATGTAATTGTTAGAGCTCTAAGACAGCTTGTCTCAATGGAAAGACAGATTTATACCAGTATTTCACTCATTCTTCTTAAGTAGACATTTACTTTCTATTCAAGGGTAGTTTCTATAGTCAAATATATTAGCAATCGCTGCCATGAATATTGTCATATACAGTTAAGTCTGAAGAAATATTTATTTGTTTTTTCCCATATAAAAACATATAAATGTACCACTTTTTTTTAATCCAAATTCAATAAGTACCAACTTGGGCAGGAATCAGAATTGGCTTTTGTAGACCTGCTGGGGATGTGAAAAACCATAGCTGACACAGTAGTGACTGTTTAATGCTCAGTCAATGTGTTCCCATTCTCATTGCAGTTTGTTTTCTGTCCCAGCGCACATGAGAGTCTCCTTCTCTAATTGAAGAACACACACTCCTGGTAACAAAATAATAATACAGCCTTACTTGAGCAGCGTGGTGTAAGACCGCTTATGTGAAACCACCGTGTAAAGTCACAATGCACTCCTTTGGTGTAGGTGGTATCTAATGCATTTAAGTAGAGTGGCTTTTCAAGCATTTAGATTTTATTGGTTTTGGTATGCCGGACTTCATGCAATATTAGCACAGAGTATGCCCCTCTTAAATTTGGAAATTGAAAATAAAATAAATTAATGCAATTTATATTTAATGTCTGAAATTTTGCTGGTCTTTATTCAAAGGACTACACATCATCACAATCAGAAAGTTTCCCTTAAATAAGCTGGCGAATGGAAAGTGAATATAAAGTATGTGACATACTGCTGAAATTGGCCATTGACACACACACACACACACACACACACACAAAGAGTCCATATATTATAGTTACTTCAGGACTAAATGATGTTGATAAACTGAGGCATGGAATAGTTAAGAAATTTAACAAAAGATAGGCACAGCAGGATTGACCTTTCTCCACGTGTATCTCTGTCCGAACTTGTCCTCATTTTATCACACAAGTATAGAGGAGACAAATATTACCTCTACTGTTGTCATTTCAAACTAGCCATGGAAGTAAAATTAAATAAGGCATGTTAGTTGAAGAAAAGTACACAAATTTAAAGGAAATTTTATGGCGCGGTACTTCCCATAGAGAAAAGAAGATCTGAAGAAGGAGTTAGAGAGGGAATACTTAGGCTCAGAGATGGACAAAAATAGTGAACTGCAAGACAACCAGACAGAAGTTCTGGCCCCACACGCTCCACGGAGTCCAGCTATAGCTCAGAGTACAGGGGTTAAACAAATGTGGGCTATTTCAGTGGAATTCCCTCATTCTGAACCTTTAATTCTTGATGATAAGAATGACATTTTCCTTCTGGTAAGAGAAAGACTAATTTCACATGGGTATTATATCTTCCACTTCTAAGAAAATGGTCAAAATGTTCTTCTTGTACCTACTATTTTTTATGTGTCTTTACCTCAAAATAATCTATATACCAGAATGACGTATTTGGAGGTAGGATGTTCTGAACTCCTTCACCACATTTTCTAAAATTGTACATTTAGTATTTATTTAATGAATGTTTCACAATAATATATTTTTCTTAGGGCTGGCCAACTAGCTGAGCAGATAAAGGCAAGCAGGCAGAGGTGCTGGAGTTTGATCTCCAGGCCTGCCATGCCAGCCCCATCCCTGGGGTGCACTTAGCAATTGAGGCTGGGCATGATGGCACATGCCTGTAATCCCAGCTCTTGAGAGGCTGTAATTAGGTGGATCACTATGAGTCCAATCTAGTAATGAGACCCTGAACACCCTGTAGACCCTTTGATAAAAATAAAAATACACACACACACACACACACACACACACACACACACACACACACACACACATTTTTTCTTAGTCTTAGTTTCTATGCTTTCCTATCTTAGGAGCTGGCAGGTGAAAAAACTGAGAAGCCAGACACTAAAGAGAAGAAACCCAAAGCCATAGTCTTCTTCCAGTTGTACTGGTAGACAGGGTAAAGTGAAGAAGGCAAGAATATCCGAGAAGGGCCAGCCTCACTGCAGCAGAAATCCTGCAGACGAATTGGTAGATACTCTCGATCTGCTATATATTCCAGAAAGGCTTCATACAGAGAAAGTACACAGCACTAAGTCAGAGGCTGAGAAGAAAAAGGAGAAGGTTCTTGCTACCATCACAAAACCAGCCAGTGGGGACAAGAAGGGAGGTACCTGGGGAGTTAAGCTTTGAAAAATCCCTAGACACTTCTCTACTGAAGATATGCCCTGAAAGCTCTTGGGCCACAGCAAGAAACACTTCAGTCCGTATGTGAGGAAATTTTGAGCTGGCATCACTCCCGGCACCATCTTGATCATCGTCACCAGGTGACCAAAAGGCAAGAGTGTGGTATTCCTGCAGCAATTGGCCAGTGGCTTGCTACTTGGCCCTGGGCCTCTAAGCCTTGATCGTGTTCCTCTAGAGAACACGCCAGAAATTTTATATTGCTACCTGCACAAAATTGATATTAGCAAAGTGAAAATCCCCAAGCACCTCACTGATGTTTACTTCAAGAAGAAGAAACTGCAGAATCCTAGGCACCAAGGGGGTGAGATTTTTCACACCAAGAAAGAGAGATACCAGATTTTAGAGCAGCGCAATGTGGATCAGAAAGTGGTGGACTCACAGATTTCAGCAAAAATCAAAGCTGTTCCTCAGCTCTGGGGCTGAGATCCATCTTTGCTCTAACAAATGGAGTTTATCCTTATAAATTAGTTTTCTAAATTTCTTGCTAAGAACCTAATTAAATAATTGATACACTTAAACATTTTTTCAATGCATGATGTCTTAGTTATTATTCTCTCATTGCTGGCACAAATACCCCACTCCTCAGGGAGAGAGCTAGCAACAGCTCCAACAGCTAACTTCTCCTTTTCGTTACATTGAAATGTACATCACACACCCCAGGGTAGGTGCAGTATCCATTTTCACAAAAATCAATTTCAAGTTCCAGAAGCCACCTCACAATTTCATGAGGCTCTGGGGAGACATCTATACACAATGACCCTACGGCATTCTTGGTGGTAGCTCCCATGGCTTCTCCCTCAGGCTGGCTTTGCTCCCTCTTTGCAGGATTCACATTCCTGGCTTTTCCAAACTTCTGGGGATTCCACTGGATAGGCTTCTCACAGCTCTACATGCTGCCCTCTCAGGGGCACACTGCCTTGTCCTCCCAGGCCTTCTGCAGTCTAGGTGGAAGCCTTCTTAACCTCAGAACTCTTGCATCCTCAGTGCTCCTGAGACCACTGCCACATGGATGGTGCCAAGGTCTGCTGCCAGCTGAAGCAGTAGCCAGGCTTCCTTCTTTCTTGGCTGTAGGGGTCGAGTACTTGGATTGCTGAGCACTCTGACCCTGATTCTGAGTAATAAATTCTCCATGCCACCAGCATTCTTGGAGCTGGTGTATCTGCTGCCTTTCTGGTACAAGGGGATTGGTGGATTTCCCCTCAAGGCAAAGTCCCTGACCTTTGCAATTCTGACACCACAAAGGGTGGAGACCTACCAAGTCCTGTGATGCCCTCAGGCCATCTTTTCCACTCCCTGGTTTCTTCTCAGCAAGGGAGATCTTCTTAGCTCTATCATTGTAGTCCACTGCTTTATTGGCATTTCCTTTGTGGCCAAACTTACATTTTGAGCCATCCTGCTGGGCTCCTTGCCCTTGATTTGCGACATAAATCTAGCTAAAAGTTCCCAATAGCCACCATGCCACTGCCTCAATATTTGGCTGCTTTGAAATATCTTTGGAAAGATTAATCAGTTCTCCATGCTTAAATACCGTCTCAGGCAAAGTCTCTGGACACATGTAAAATGCAGATAACTTCTCTGTCAAGTCAAAGCACAAATAATCTGGAGTCCAACAACCAATGCAGTCCTTCTCAGCAGACACTTCTCTAGCCTGATCTTTGTAGACTGGCTTTCTTTCAGCCTTCTGTTCTGAGCTCTGACCAGAATCTCCCATACAGAACAGCTGAAGTTTTTCCAGCTTTCTGCAAACAGGTGATGTCTCTGAACCTTTCCTATCTCTTCCCACAAACCATTTCCAAACACTCATGACCCACGCAGTCAAGTTCAGCCATAGCCACAACTCCACTCCTGCAGTATCAATTTCTGTCTTAGTTACTCGTCTCTTGTTGCTGGCACGAACACTCCACACTAAACATGAGGGAAGGAAAGGTTTATTCAGCTCATAGTTACTGGAAGTTTCTGTCCCTATTCAGGTGGCTCCAAGGCAGAGAGGCACACGGCAGAAAACAACCTTTTATGGTGGCAGGTAAGAGCAAAAGTGCAGGGAGAGGTAGCAGTTCAAACAGCTAACTTTTCTTCCTTCCTTACACTGAAATGCAAATTACCTGCCCAAGGGGAGGTGCAGCACCCACACTCGCAATAATCAATTCCAAATTCCAGAAGCTGCCCCATTACTGTATGAAGCTTTTAGGGAAAACCTATACACAAAAAATAACGCACGGCAAAGTAAAAGTCACAGTATAAGCTTTGTGATAAGAGAGTAAGTTTTGTAAAAAGAAAAGTAAAGAAGATACCTAAAAGTTAGCCCGGTGCACAGTATACCTTATATTATATTCTTTACCAAATAAAAATCTCTGAGTAGATTTTTATATTAGAATATAGTTTAGTAGTAGAAAATATACCTAGCATGTACATGGCTTCGATTCCCCACCTGCCCCACAAATAAAATGCATAAACACAAAATAAAATACCTCAGGCACCTGCAAAGTCACTTCATTTAAATACATTTAATTATTTTAATTGAATGATTGCAGACAATTGCAATGATTGTAGACAAAGTCAACTTACGTGAAGAGACTTACTCAATTATTCAGAGTAGACAAGTAACCCAAAGCAGTTTCTCTGTTCCCTGCTGTTCCTGTATGAGAACCAGTCTTCTATGTCTCATTGTGTTTCATAAAGCCCTGTACCTATAGTGGACACATAGGCCAAGCCTCCTCTCCGTTGTATGTTGTGCCATTAACTATTCAGGTGCAGAGCCCATTGGCTCTTGCTTCCAAGTAATAGGCAGGACTTTATTTACTCATAGATTTCATCTTGACTCAATGTCATACCCAAGTGTTGATCTGAAGCATGCGGCAACGCTACCATGAGAGTACAAATACTCACTTGCTCATCAACTCCTTTTGGATGATAACAGGAGGGAGAGAGGCTTTCAGTGCTTCTCAGCTGTTGGGAGTTTATTAAAATGTTCCTTGAGCACTTAATTTAAATAGCCATAAATAAATACATAAATATTTAAAAAAGGAAAAAAAGCCCTCTCTCTCTACACTAAGACTCTACTTGTAGGTAGACTGATTTAGAATCTATGAAATAGCAGAAAACATTACTAGTTCTTAAGAGCTTGTCCATGCTACTAGAAAAGATGTGATAGCAGTGAATGTAAAATGTGGTGGAAACCTGATAAAGGCATTATTAATTTCTAATAAGATAATGAAGAAAACAATTATTCTCCCTACAAATTTATATGGAAAGGCCTCCTTTGCCAAAATATTTTCAATTATACATTTCTCCATTTCTCTTGGATGTCTTTTCATAATCTTTAAATATTAAATTTAAAAAAGAATGAACAGAAGTTTACTCCTACACTTGAAAGGATAATTGCTGCAGGAAGTTCTCTCTCTCTCATAAAAAGTGATAAAAATGTGTGTGACATTGGAAACAATAGTTCAAGGACATTCAACATGGGACTATAGTTTAAATAAGATGAAAAATTAATGAGGTGGACCTGTTCCTGTTCCAGGCTTCTGATAGGAGTATATTTCTTGACTGTACACAAAGAAGGACTAAAAATTCAAAAATTAAGGAGAAAATATGAGTGAAAGGAGGCAAAGATCAGAGAATCGAAGGGGAGTGCATTAGAATGAGAGAGCAGAAGGCTATAGAGGAAGCAGCCATGCCCTGAACACTACAGGCCACTCTGTAGGAGCCCTTACATCCTTGAACAAATACAAATCTCTGCATAGATGTTTAAAAATTCCATAATATGACAAACAGGCAGTTCCTTGGAAAAAAATATATTACACTGGAAAGTTATGAAGGAGCAGTCTCCGTAGCCTACCAAGAATATAAAGAATTGCTCAGTTTTCAATCAGCTTCTTTGTTGTGACCTCAAGTATATAGGGCACTGCTGACAGACTTCAAAATCTGACACGATAATGTCACAGTATTGAGACTCAAACATTGGTAGTGAAAAATGACATTTTCTTAGAAAATATTAAGAAGCAAAACAAAACAAAAACAAAAAAGATTTGACAATATTGAGCCAGCTCTGAAATTAAATTATATCTTTCTTTAAAATAATCTGAAGTTTCCAGCATACAATACGGCACAGACAACGTGCTGGGAATTCAAGACAGAGTTGTATGTAAAACAATGTGAAGAGTTATTACCAACAATAGAGACCAAAACTCCTCGCTTAGGAAAATAAGAAATCATTCTTTCTATTTTTAGAAACCTTAATTTTGATGGCCAGTATTAAAAGGTGTCTCAGTTATGTTTTTACCATTGTTGAGACAAAATACCTAAAACCCAATATGAAGGAAGGAAAGGTTTACTTAACTCACAGTTGGTGGGATTTTCAGTCCATGCGCTGCTGGCTCCAAGGCAGATGACAATAGTTCATGGTGGCAGAAAACAGCAAAGAGCAGAGGCAGGAACAGCAGCTGTGACATCTAACATGCCTTTCTCTCTTCATTTCATGTGAACTGCGGAGACCAGACCTCCGCCAAGAAAGAGCCAGCTGTCGTTGAAAAGACCTGAGCTCCTCTGAAGTGGTATGGCTGCGCTGACCAAGCTTCTCCCAAGAAGTGGTGTGCGAAGATCAGAACGAATCCAAGGAAGTGGGATGCTCCAAAGTCTTCCTCAATACCTTTATAGTTCTTTAAGGGCTGAATCACTCTAGGGAAGGCCCTCACCAGCCGAGGTGTGAAGCATCCATGTCCTAGGACATGGAATCACCAAGTGGATCCAGCCAAGCTGACACACGGATCATCCAGCACAATCCACCCCTTGTCAACTTGGCAAATGGCAAATATACATATACTTTTTCAATTATTCTCCAGATACAAAGACATGCTTATTAATATTTTATAAGTTGAACATTAAAACACAGCATTAAACAGTTAAGGATCACTATTCATTATATTATATGAGAAGCATAATGTTTTGCCCCTGCCCCCAAAAGACTCATGCACATCTCTTTATATAAAAGGCACAGTGGTCTATCTGTAAGAGATGCCAAGATCCTAAAAGTTTTAGCATAGATGAAAAGTACAAGTCTCAAGAACTAAGTCAAACTCTTAGCTGTGAGCCCTGAACAAGTGCAAAGTTAAACACTTTTACCATTTAAGGGCACAAGAAAAACATCATCATTCCAAAAGGTATATAGAGGAGGGTACACAGCCTTGGGAACAAAACAAGTCTAAAATCTAAAAGGGCAACCATTAAGTCTCATAGCTTTACGGGCAACATCTAAAGCACCTGTAACGAGTTGAGAGCTCTGAAAGCTTATAGGGCTCCGCCCCTACAACACTTCTGCTGACATCTCCCATGGTTTATCTCTCAGGTCCCTTTTGCTCCTTTTCTGTATCTTTTGTTAGACAATCTATGTGCATGGCTTTTTAAAAACCTTTCAGGTTTTTATTGACTTGGCTTCTCTCTCAAAGCTTGATATACTGCCCTCACAGGACAACATTGGCTGGCCTCCCAGGCCTTCTGGAATCTAAGTGGAAGCCTCTTTGACCTCAGAATTCCTGTACACTGGATCCACCCTCAACCAGTACCGTGTGGATGATGGCAATGGCTTTTGCCAGCTGGAGCAGTTTTTTCTGTAAGATTAACTAGTCCATGACTGATCAGGTAGCTCAGTGCACTAATGTACCTGCTTAGGCAGAGAGCAGGAGCCAGGATTCAATCCTTGGCGTTCCATACTGACTGCACCCCTAGGGTGCACTGGGATGGCAATTGAGAGGCTGAAAACAGGAGAAACATGAGCTTAATCTATGTAGTGAGATCCGATAGACCTTGTAGGCCTTGTATTAAGTATCTAACAAAAGAAAAAGAAAAAAAATTATCTAGGCCAGGTTTCTTAATCTTGGTCTCAGACTGTCTTAGTTACTTTTCTCTCATTGCTGGGACAAACACCTCACACTCAAATTAGGTAAGGAAAGGTTTATTTAGTTCACAGTTACTGAAGGTTTCAGTCCATATTCAGCTGGCTCCAAGGCAGAGAGGCACATGGCAGAGGGCAACCTTTCATGCGGCAGTTAAGAGCAAGAGTACAGGGAGGAATAGCAGCAGCTCAAGAAGCTATTTTCTCTTCTTTTACATCGAAATGCAAATCACCTGCCTCAGGAAAAGGTACAACACCCACACCCACAATAATCAATTACAAATTCCACAAGCTGTGACATAACTGCATGAGGCTTTGGGGGTACATCTATATATAAACCATAGCACAGGCAGTCTCTGGACAGAAGCAAAATACAGACAAACTTTTTTGCCAAGCAGTAACACAAATCATCCACAGTCCAACAAGTAATGTATTGCTTCTTTCCAGCAGAAACCTCACCAACCTGGTTTTTATAGTTAAGATTTGTATGCAGCATTCTGGTCTTCTGCGCTCTGATCAGATTCTCCTAATACCAAATATCTGAAGGCATTTTAGCTTTTTGCTAGGATTTGACCTCTCTGAACCTTTTTATGTCTTTCTATAAACCAGTCTCAAAAGCTCATAATCTGCATTGTCTAGTATAGTCACAGCAACAACCCCACTCCAGGTACCAAATTCTGTCTTGGTTACTTTTTACCATTGCTGGGGGAAAAAAACCTGACATGCAAATTTAAAGAAAGAATGGTTTATTTAGCTCACAGTGGAGGTTTTAGTTTATTCTCTGCTGGCGCTAAGTCAGATGGCGGCAGAAAACAGTGAAAAAAAAGAGGAGGAACAAATGTGATAGCTAACATGCCTCTCTCTCTCTTCCTTCCACGTGGACTGAGAAGACGCAAGCTCCTCCAAGAAAGAGGTGGTGGCTGCTTCAAGGATTCAAGTTCCTCTGAAGTGATGCAGCTGCATTGCTCAAGCTCCTCCAAATAAGTAGTATGCAAAGCTTGAAACTCCTCTAAGGAAGTGGGGGCATGCCAAAGCCTTCCTCAACCCCTTTATATGCACTTTAAGTGATGAATCATTCTGGGTTCAGCCCTGCCCCACCTAGGTGTGGGGCCTCAATGCTCTAAGGCATGGAATCACCAAGCTTCTGACATCACAAGGTAACACGATGTATCAACCACCACAAAAGATAAAGGAAACTAATTTGAGTCTTTATGATAATGATTCCTCCTTGGTGCTGAGCAAGCTATAGAGATTCTCTTTCCCTTGTCATTTTAATTGGTATATTTGAAGTTGGCGGTTTCTTTTCCTTCCTTCTCTTCTTGTTCTTCTTATTCTTCTTGTTTTTCTTCTTCTTTTTATTTCTCTCTTCCTCCTCCTGCTTATTATTATTATTATTATTATTATTATTATTATATTATTATTATTAGTGAGGATTTTAGTCACACTTTACTGTGGAAGATATGAGTACTATTTTTCAATAGATGCCATCTTACCTTATCAAGAACAATTTTGTATGAGAATTCAGGCTTATTTATCTTAACAATTTTCAGTTAATGATCTTAGGCTGTGTATTATGAAGCAGCTAAAATAAATTCAAGTAGACTTATTGATCACTTTTGAGTAACCCATTCACTATGTCTCAGCACTTTGTCATTAGATTACAAACATTATACCATTCTCTTGTTATAATTCTTCTAACATTCTGCATTATTTTTCTCCTGGTGTCTGCTTGTATATGGACTCTTCTTCGGAGACTCTTATTCTTCCTTGCCTTCTTTGGTATACATATCCTCTCCTGTGCTGCTTATATCCCTTCTTATAGCTAGTAATTAAATTGAATAGGAAAAATCTAGTTTGATAGTGGTTGGATAGCTTATCCGACATAACACCAACGTGTGCAACTCTGTGAGATGAAAATAAAGTGCTGGAATCCATGCTTCAGTGTTCTACTATGCTCAACCTTTGCACAGAGTATTTTATTTGCATTGTTGTTTTCTATTTCCATGCAAATTAAAAGTTGTAGCCTGTGGTGGTTTCCATTCAGTTTTGAAAGCAAAGTCTTCCAGGCAAGGCAGGGTATGCAATGTGCCAGTGATTTCAAATATACAGTGGAGAACCCAGGAGGTCAGAGATGCCTGGACCTTTGAGCATCTGCTGAGAAAATCTATAGCTACAGGAACTAAGTTAGGCCAGCCTGAGATAGAGGCCCAATGGGTGCAGCAGATGAAGGTACAATTGCCCAAGTCCTTCACAACTCACATTAGGTTGGAATGCACCAAAAAGATTCAGCATTTATACTATTGGGATTCATTTTTGTTTTTGTTGTATTTCTGTCTATTGCTTCCTTCTTTTGGAATGTGCATGCTTATTCTGTGCCCTTGTATGTGGGAAACATTTAACTTTCTTTTTGATCATGGGTTTTCATGGAGACATGAAATGTTATGGTTGAGAGACAAAAATGTCCCCTACATGATGTCTCATGTGTTCAAACATAGGTCTCATTTGCATGTCACAAGCCACCAGCATCATGACCTAGGACAGAAGGATGGTCTAGTCTTGTCTCCAGTTCATTCTCTGTCTCTATCCTTCTGTCTCTCTCTGGCTCTGTCTCTCTCTCTTTCTCTCTCTCTCAGTCTCTCTCTCCCACCATGAAGAAACTACTTTCCTTCCTCCATGCACTTTTGCCATTCTATTCCTGTGCTGCACTCAGACAAGCACATGGGCACACTGATAACGTAAGCCAAAATAAACTTCCCTTCATTTAATTTGGGAGGGTGAGAGAGTGTGTTGGGGAAAAAAAAAAACTGACTAATACAAATGTTAATGTCATTTCCTGTATGAGGAGTTACATTTGAGACAAACTACGATACCACTGATTTGAGGAAAATGACAATATTCTATAGAAAAGCTCACACCTCTGGACTTCTACATAAATTCTTTGGCCACAAACAATAAGGCTTTGAGTCAGCACCACAAAGATCACATTTAATGATGTGCAGTTCATTAGGTTATATGGAAAGTGAATACAGGAAACTGAAACAGAATGCTCTATGCCACGACCTTTGCCAATGTACCCTGCATAGTATATGCTTTGAAAAGGTGGTAAAGGCTGTATGTTGTATTGATTATATTAGCTATTGACTCTATGATATATAGCAGGTCCTTACACCTTATGCTGCTGTACTGGGTTTTCTAGGAGGACAGAGCCTATGTCAGTGATTTGCAGGCAGGAGGAAATGTTGTTCTTAATGGATTTGTGTATGGCCCTGTCTGAAGTGATTATGTCACATGTTCATATTTATTCCCAAATTCACTGACTTAGATCCATTAAATTCATACTGCTGGTACATCGCTTAATAAATTGCTTTTAATAAATACTGGTGATGGCCTGAGATAATGGGACACACCTGCATTCCCAGCTGCTCAGGAGGCTTAGGCAGGAGAATCACAAATATATGTCTGGGCCTTGAAATTTAATTTGATCCTATCTCAAAAAAAATTAAGAAATGGTTTGGGATGTTTGTTTAGTGGCAGGGTGATTATTTAGCAGGAATGGGCTCTGAGTCAACTTCATGCAACCCTCGATGAGAAAGTATTGGTGGTGGGTGACACTTGGTAGAAGTTGAGAAATGACTATGTGTAGGCACCGGCTGGCATCGCTGGGAGTGTGTCGAGTGATGGTGATACTGATATTCTCAGTAGAATGAGGTAAGAGAGTCTATGGAAATAAACTGTATATATTGAATTTTTCTCCAGTATGTTGTCCAAGAGATAGCAAAAGTACAGGGCTTTGATAGCAAGAGAGAGAACTAGAGGCAAAAAATATTTTTTACTTTTCTTCCCAGGAGAAATAAGGGCATCTTCTTAAGCCCATGAGAAATGTATATTTGAGACAGGATATGGCGCCAAGAAGAAAGTTATGAAGTAGTAGTCTTAGACTGGGGAGATAGCTCAACAACCTAAGTGCCTGTCTAAAAAGTTCAAGAACCCTGGTTAATCCCTGGTATTGTGTGCTGTATGAGGCCCAAAACCCGGGCACGTTCTGTTGGTCACTGAAGCTGAACATGGTGGCACAAACCTGTAACTCCAGCACTGCAGAGACTGAGACACGGCGATCACTGTGAGTCCAAGCTGCATAGAGAGATCCTGTACCAAATAAATAAATGCACACAAGACAAAGTACGAGTCGTCATTAAATTAGACACGAGATCACCTGTTCTACGTAGGAGTTTCCCTTAGCTAGAACCATGGTTTACTCAGAACAAGAGCAGCCAAAGCAGATGGACACAGTTGCTGAAAAGAGAAATTGGTTGATAAAGGAAAGAAACACAGATTCTGGATTTCCACTAGGAGCTGAAAATTCAAAGCCCTGGCCAGTGGGCATTCACAGTGCATTCACTTTAGATTACGCACATTGTGTGTGTGCTCAGTGACACAGTTTGTTAACCAGAAACACGTCTCTGTTTGTTAATGTCCTTTTTCTTTGATACCATGTGAATACATCACTAGTGGAGACACTAAGCTTAGCTCTACAATGTCCCCTCAAAGCCTCTTACTTGGAAGGTCCTTGGCTCACGGGGACATCGCTGTCATCGTGAGCACTGCACCACTCAGTTCAGGGCTGCTTTGTGTTAGGGAGTGGAGTCTGATTAGAGGCAGATCAGGGCTAGCGTAACCTGAGAGGGTCCATGCTTGTCTCTAGCACCACCTTCCTCTCCCTCTGCTTCCTGGCCGCCCTGAGGTGAGCACCTGTCTTCCAAGGTACACTTGGATCGTGATGTTTCAGTCAATTAGTGACTCGCCTTCAAAGCTATCAGCCAGCATAAACTTCTTGTCTTTTAAATGGTAGATATCAGCTGCAATGCACTGTTTATTTTTTTTTAAATGCAAATTCTCAGACAGATTTAAAAATCACAGAGATAGCATTATTCATTTAGGTGCTATCTGTAAGAATTAACAAGAATGTCTTCAAAATTTAACATTTTAATCACAGTCAGGTGATTATGATTACCTTGGTTTGCTCTGTTGCTAGCAGAAATCAGTTATCTTGGTGTAAGAATCAAAGTCTTTGCCTTAATTCCCTTCCATGCGCAAGTAAATAAATAAATAAGTAAAAAGACAAAGAGATGCTGGAATAAGAGGAACATTTTTACTAAAAATTTATCCCTGTCAAAATTTGATAATTTATCACGTGTTTATGGCATTGATACAGCTTACTGCGAAGTAAGCATATAAAACATCTAACTAAAAGCAATTAAATTGGGATGGCTTAAAAATTAGTTTTTGAAATAGAAGTCTTTGAATTAAATGATAGTAAGTAAATCTCTTACATGCATCCCCAAAAACCCTTATAATGCACCTTATCATTTTTACTTCATACATGAGAAACATAAATCTCAACCTAGTCTTTGAAAAAGGGCAGACTAACAAGTAAGATTACTGCCGTCCCCAAATCCTTTCCTTTTAATTACACTGTGCTCCCAGTCACAGGGTCTGTGTGAAAATCAGCTTGCGCTTGGGTCTGCTCCCCTAGCATCTCAACAAGTGCTCTGAGTTTCTGTAGCCCTACCTCATGACCACAAGAGACTTGAAAAGCAGAGTGCAAAGGTTTTCTTCCTTTTTTTTTTTTTTTTTTTTTGTTTCTTTTACAGCTGGAACACATCTGATTCTCTTATCTCTCTCTCCTTTTGGTTCCTTTCAAGTCACTGTATCAAGTACCTTGAAAAGTGTTTTGCTGTCATTGTTTCTCCCCAGGTTCTTTTTCTACAATTCTCTGGATGATACCAGCTGAGAGAAGTATTTCTGTCCATGTGTTTTGATATCTTTTTGTTATCACATATGCATTGAAAGGCTGTGGTCACATAAAACTCAGCTGACCTAGTTCCCGTTCCTTAAGTGATACTGTATTCTATTTCTGCACAACCTTGAAAGTAAAATGAATGACAGAATGGAGGGAATCCTTTTCTGTAAGCTAAGGCACTCCTAATGTTTTGTATTTGCTCTATATTTTATATTCTCCAGCTAGCTAGTTTTCTTTAGCATTTTAGGTCACAAAATCATTCAATTTACTTTTGAAGTACATCTTTATTAAGGAGAAAAAAAAATGATCTTTGGGATAGCTAACAGGTAAAAACTTCAGCATTTGGCTTCTTTTCCATGTGAATAAATACATAAACAGTCGGCCGCAATGTAGATACCCTACCAGGAGAGTGGTTTTGCTTTTCTTAGGAACTTAGCTGGAGTTTTCATTGATCTACTTCGGAAGACAATTTCCCATTGGAGTTCAATCAGCTTGAACCTGCTTGTTCATTTTTATTTTATTGATATTTAAGGTTCTGGAAACATGAAAATATAGTTCTAAAATATGTTCTTTAAATTTTAATAATAAAAGCCTGTGTAGGTTTAGACGTGAATATTTTTTTCAAGGAGTGTAATCTTTTCAAAACGAGTCGAAAACAATTTATTTAAAAGCTAATAGGTGTAAAGTGAAGTCATTTATCTTACATATATATATATATACATATATATATACATATATGTATATATGTATATATGTATATATATGTATATATATGTATGTATATACATATATGTATATATACATATATGTATATATATGTATATATATATACATATATATATATATACATATACACACACACACACACACATATATACTTTTCACCCAAAAAGACCTTAGTTATGCTGAGAAAAACAGCCATCTGATTCACAACACAGCACAGATGTTGTACCCATTGAAGAATAAGATTTGTTTAACAAATCAGATGATAGCAAAAAAGAAATAATACACAAAGTAATTGATTGCGAGTTTTCAAATTACCTTTAGAGGCAGCATAAGTGAGTGTATATGCTGGGATTGAGAAACGTATTAGTTTCTGAAGGATCACAAAATATTGTGATATTAAAAATAAGCTGTTCCCATAGCAAACATTGATCAATATTTTGTTCAGAGGAAAGCGTCTTTGATATGATCGAACAAGAACTAGTTTATCACTAATTCATGACAGTTGTCCTTTGGCTATAGTATCTCAGTGTTAGATTAAGTACACCCTTCAGATCCCTTAAATCACACAGACAGGATCATTGGCCCCATGACTGCTCATGAACAGACTGAAGCCATGCAAATGTCACTTTAGGCCTGGTCTCAGTTAAATCTTCCCTGCTACTGGGACAAAACGCACAACACCCAATACTAATGAAAAAAAGGCTAATTTAGCTCACAGTTTATGGAGATTTCAGTCCATACTCAGCTGGCTCCAAGGCAGAACGCCACATGGCAGAGGGCAGTAGTTCATGGCACTGGAAAACACCAAAGAACAGAGGCAAAAGGCAAGAACAGCAGCAGCGTCAGAGATCGTGTCTGTCTCCTTCTGTTGTTCTGCCCCGTGCTGAGTACACACACCCATAATCCCAGCAGCACTCTCACCCAAGATCTCAACACTGGATCATGAATTAATCACAGACTCTAGAAGCCCAGCCATAGCTGCATGAGTTATTTGGAGACAGCTAGACACAAAACATACAAAGTATATTGCAGAAACATACCAAAAAAAAAAGCTAGCTGGCAAAGATTAAATAAAAGCAGAGATTTAGGAGTAGTAAAGATGAGGGTTTCACTATAACAAATGTAGTTTACTGTATTATTTATTACATACTACTATAGTCATTTTGCATACCCACATGTGCAGATATCATGTCTCCTTTGTTTTATGAGTGGTTCAAAAGAAACCATGAGTTCTACTTCCAAAATATGATAATGTTCACCTGATATTATATACTGAAACCTGCATTACAAAGTGAGGACAGATAATATTTATCTTCAATATGAGAGCTGTTGTATCTCCTTAACATTGTAGCTCATTTATCAGGGGAATGTTATAGTTTAGCACCTAAGAAGATCCTCACTTCAGAAAAAAATGTGCAGAACTCTGCAATATGAGGTTAACATTTCAAATAGACATAAATAATATTAAATAATGTGATACAAAATTCAACATTATACTGAGACTAGTCCACAGTAATTCAACTTACCTAGTAAATTGCAAAATTAAAATTGTAAAAGTTATGAGATTAAAATAGAGGATTAAAATTATTATAGTATGGTAAAATTAAAAAAAAAATCTTTAAAGTTTATTTAATAGGTACTTTAAAACTCCAGCTACATTTACTCAAGGTCTGTGAAGATTTTTAAGTGAAAACATGATAATCAATTATGTTTCACAATATTAGGTGTCATCGATTGACTTTGCTAAACAAAACACACATTTCATTGTTCTCATAAAGGCTTCCACACTGAAAGAAAAAGACATTTTAATAAGCAAAAGGAAGCTGTTACATGTGGAGCAGAAATCAACATACAATCTAAGTATTTCTACTATGAGGAGTGTTTTACAATAATGACAGAAAGCAGAGACTTATCAAGATTAAAACCACGTTAATGGAGAAATCACTGCACTATAAATATTTTTCTTCACAGTTGTATTAGTAAGCAAAATACTCAAAGCTGGGTACTTTATGCAGATGAATTAGCTTATGACTTTGGTAGCTGAGAAGGCCAACCAATGTGGCACCAGGACCTCTGACTGTGCCACAACCCAAGAAACTGAAAGGGAAATGGCTCTGTGCAGAAGACAACTAGTCAGACTGAATCCTGTGGAAGGACTATCTATCCTTGGTGGCATACTCCCTCAAGACCTAAATAGCTCCCAGTAGAAACAACTCCTGAAGAAAAGAACATTGATAACCTCACAGTAGGAACCAAGCTTGCAGCTTAAAAATTCTTGGGAGACAAACCAGAGCAGAGCCTATGTACATACACTTTAGATGATCTTATCTATTTTTCAGTTCACCATAACAAGTCATTTCCAAAGCATTTGGTATGGAATTACATATCAAATTATCATCCAGAAGTAGCTAGATTAGTATGGTGAGCTGGAAGAGGCTTAAATCAACAGATTCTGACATTGCCAGTCCTACCGATATACCCACTACGATTATGGAATATTGGGCTATGTACACAACTACTTTCTCTTAGTCCAATAAGAAAATTTTTTTGTACCAACAGTGATTAGAAAAACTGTCATATCTACCTCCTGTGATCTGTGTAATTACCACAAGGACAACAATACGCATTGTAGCAATTACTGGGGATGTACTACTAATGTGCTTTGAAACATCTCATCGTTATTTTTTATTGAAAGTAATAAAAATAAAAAATAAATTGAATAGGAAAGGTAAAGTGAAAACTTAAAATTATTTCTGAGCATGCCTATGTACTTTAAAAAATAACCAATCACAGGAATTAGAATTCTGTTCTAAAAGTTCACCATAAGCATTAGTTAGCAGGTCTCAGCAGTCACCATTTTAACCTTCTTTCTTCTCATTACAGAAAGACACTTAACAATGAATGAATCATTAGGGGTTGACAGAAAACAGAAACAGAATTATAGTAGTAGCATCTCACTACAAGAGGGAGAGACTGAAGTTCACCCTGATCCCTGACTGTGTTGTCAGAAAGAAGATTATTCTGATCACAAGAGCACTTCCAGTATAATGGGCATTAATTAATCACCAAGCTATTTTATTTTATTAATTTCAACAGGAAAGAAATAGCAATGAGACAGTTTCAGAACTCATCAGTAGGACAGCCACAATAATCAATGCAATGCTTATTGTTATTTTCATAGCTCTCTGTCCGTGAAATGCAAATTAAAACAACACTGAGATACCATCTCACCCCAGAAAGAATGGCTACCATAAAGTGTTGTAATGTTCTGTGTAGGTGCCGAAAGAAACAATGAGAAGACCCGATAAAGCTAGCTCAGGGGACTCACTGAGATCTGTCTCTCTTGAAGTGAGCCCCGAACTCTAGAAGCATCTCCTTTTTATTTAGGTTACACAATGGAAGATTTATAGGGAGGAAAGGGGATCACCAATGTCTCAAGTAAGCGTGGAGACATCAACCAGGATAAGCTGTTTACACCTTTTTTAGATCCTAGTCTTCTAAAATCCCTAAGTAACAGATTACAACCCACCCTAAGCTTTGTTTATTGTTCTTCACTTCTTTAAGATGCTAGTTTCTAATCTCTACAATAGAGTCATTAACCAACAAAAATTTTGGAGAAACCATGGGGAAAAGGAACTCTTCTCTACTGCTGGTAAGAACGCAGACTGGTGCAATCATTATGGAAAGCAGTGTGGAAACTCCTTAAAAAACTAGGACTAGAAGTCCCATTTAGTCTGGTAGGATCACCAAGTTATTATATTCAAATAATATACATCGGGTATAGCTGCTGAGAATCAATGCACTTGAGAATGCACCAGGCCAGATGTCCTATGACACTTCCATACTTTCAGGTAGTTGGCATATCAGTAATGCCGCTGAGACAGGAAGAGTAGTTGCAGTGTTTTAGGGTGTAATCTTTTTGAGCTATTTATAAATTTTAGATATTACTTCTCTGCCTGAAGAGGAGCTGGTAAAGTTCCCTTCTGTCTGAGGCCCATTTAGGGGCTCACAACGGCAAGTCTCAGTGTAACGCCTGTCAATATTTATTGAGTACATGAGGCACGTGAGGGCTCCCAGAGCTGACCTGAAGCCTCTCTCAGTGGAGCCTCTCAGGTGGCCTCTCAGACCTTTCACTGGGCTTGGGGGGGTAGGCTGGGCCACCTGGATGATTTGCATTTCTGGGTGGGCAGAGCTTAAGGGAACATGCAGACACTGACTTCACGGGACACTAGGTTGGCAGGGTTTCAGTTGCTTGTGTGGTGGAGAGTACAGGGCGCCTGGGCTCTTTCTTTAGGGCAATGCAATGGTGTACTAATGTGGCAACTCCCTGAGCTCTGGCCTGGCAGATTTCAGACACCCATGGTGGGGGCCGCCATACACCTCCTGCTTACCTTTCTCTTACCTTACAAAGTCTTTCCCAGTTTAGGATTGGTGAAAAACGATGGACTAGCAGATGTTTTACACTTAGTTCATTGCATAAAGTAACCAAGTATGTCAGTGTTCTACAAGATCTCTGTCACATCTCCATAACCCTCTGGTGACCACAGTCAAGTTCACTTGTGTTATATCTGTGGTTTATTGATGATTGATTGATTGAGTGATTGCACTTCAGCTACTTGTTGTGATGGGAAGGGTCCCAGGTAGCTGTACTTACTCATCTTGCTGAGCTCAGCTCTCTCTGAATATCTTTAATCAGTGTTTTCCCCTTTTCCTTTACTGTGATAGTCTTGTCCAAAGGACACAATGCGAGTTTAGATATGAGCGAAGTGAAGAAAACTACGTCAATCAATAGAAGTGGAGCATTGGAATTTATAGACCAAGGGAAAAAAAAAAGCACAGAATGAGAATTAGGGAAATAGAACAAGAAGTTTAGCATTCCAGAGACAAAACAAAACACAGTATACAGGAGCTGGGGAGCCAGCTCAGTGGAATAAATTCTTGCCTCGCAAGTGCAAGATCTTGGGTTTGATCCCTGGTACTTCCTTCAAAAACAAAACAGGATATCTATAAGCCCTTAGATTCCATGATGTCTGAGCTTGTGGCTAAAAAACTAGCATAAGAACAGTATACCCTTAGGGGTACTGAAACAATTCAGGAAGCAGCTGTTTTTCTCTGCTTGCACACATCTAGGTTTATCCACATGTTATTAACTTTCCTTGAGTAATTATCCGATTGGTAGTTGATCCATGTTGCTAGTGGAACTTCTTTTCTCCTACTACTTCCAAGGTGAGCATGTACCCTACTTATAGCCAAGGAAGTCAAGTGAAAGCTAATTCTGCGTTGGTGTGTTTTGTATAGTGTGTATATGTGTGTGCATGTGTTTGTGAATTTGTGTGTGGTTTTATGAGTTTGCATTGGTTCACATCACTTGAATCCTTTTGTTTTTTTTACCAGATCTTTCCAGGAGGACTAAATGTAATCAGAATTCTCTAGTGCCTCAGTACAGTCACGTACCCAAAAACGTCATTGATCCATTGCAAACTACATACATAATGATGGAACCATGAAATTATAGTAGAACTGGAAGGTTCTCTGATCACCTACTGACGTCATCATACAATGTATGATTTCTATGTATGTTAAACACATGGTAGTGTGCTTAAAGTATAGTATGTACAATTATGAAGAATATATGCTTGGCAATAGAAATGAATTTAGGTCATTGGATTACATACTGAGGACTTAGTAGTAAAGAGTAAATATATTACAGTGTAAATATTTTAGGATGTACTTACATCTACAAACTTGCCTGTGCTTTAGGGGGCATGCCAGAAGAAGCAATTGTCTTCAGAACACAAGAGTATCGTGTGTAGCAAGGCTCTGGAAGACCACGACCTGGAAGTAGGCAAGGAATGCCCCTGAGGTTTGTGGCTCCTGTAATCCTAAGATAATGAATACACTTGTACCTTAATTTAAGAAAACATTGTAAAAATAAATAAATACTTTGGAATAGCAATCTATAGATTATACAATAGATATATGAAGAAAGAAAATATTTGAACTGCTATACAATGTGTTAGTTTTAAGCCAAAGGACATTGGAAAAGGGAAAATAAGTGTACAATGCAAAAAATATACAATAAGGAGTTAATTTATTATTGAAGAAAGGTAAATAATTCTAAGTAAATTTAGCATACTCTGAGGATTCAGTTTTTACAAATTTCACCACATAGAGGAATTTCCTAGGCCTCCACTCTCACTCCCTGACTTATGCAGAGCACCTTCCAGGCTTGCAAGTCCCATTTATTGTAAGAACACGACTTTTATTTTTTTTTTCATCTTGTTTATTTTTCTTGCAGTGCCTGAGATTGGACCTTCACAAGGAGGTATGCCCAAAACCTTATTTTACTATTTTGAGATAGCCTCTCAGTAAGCACTAAATCATCCAGGTGAGCTAGAACTTGTGATGCTTTTGCTTCGCCTCCAGTTTTTCTTTCTTCATCATAGGTTTGCTGTGCATTTTCAGCTTTAGATTAACTTAGATATTTGTATTTTATTGTATTATATTGCCTACAGCATTCAGTAGAGGAACATGTGATACACAGGATGGTAACATGTGAGACATATTCGGTTAGGTTGGCCTAGTGGAAGTATCTACAATATAGATCAACTATGTTGTATAGTGTGACCTAGAGTATAGGATCTAGGCTACTCTAAGTACATATTATGATGTGGGATAGCTTTATACATAATCTTAACATGTTATTTTCCTGTCTATTCAAGAGCTATGTTCCGAATTTAAATACAGCAAATATGGTCGAAGCTACCCATCTGTGTGCAATGTACTTGTCCCACTCTTCAAGAATGTTCTGATAACTTCTGACAGCAAATTATCAGGATTGCTGTGTGGGGAAATCTGAGGGCTACAAAATTGAAAATCAAAATAAGGACATCAATAAAAATGTAGGGTACCATTTTCAACCACTCTTGGATATGAGTAAAAAATATATACAGTTTCTTAAAGGATGCTAACATGTGCCTTAAAAAGCTACACAGATACTGTAAGGAGAACACGGAGAACAAAAAATGTGTTCATTTTTGGTCTTTCGCTATTTTTCTTTAGTATAAATGTTGGTCTATTAGAGGTATCTGAAATGTCTGAAATAGGAAGTACAGTGTTTTTAACTAAGGACCCATCTTCCCATATTTGTTCTTAGATTCTCAAAGAAATCTATCATGATAAATCATAGCAAATGATTCCTATAGCGATAGTCTTTCAGGTGTGAATGTTTCATGATTGTTTCCAAATCTGTTATGTGCCTAGGGATAATGCGAGATTGCATCCGGATATGCAAAACTAAACAGCTCCCCAGCTAGCATTTATAACATGGATCAAGCCTGGCTTTGGTTATTTGCTTTATTTGTCTTATTGAATGCAGTGTTTAGAGACAACGGGGACTTGGCACTTCCTTGTTAAGCTACACTCCGTTGGTGTTTATTCAGGATTAATGTATTTCCTGGGGATTTTCCTTTCCTTTTCTTTTTGACTTGAATCACAAGAGATATAAAAATGAACATGGAGATGACGCGACTTCTTATGAGTTCTATTTTCATCATGCAAGTCGAAGGTAAACCTGCCTGGCAGTGCCAGCTCCAGGACTTTCATGATTTTGCACTCCCTGAAGAGCAGTGTTACTTCAGAGGTGGTGATTTGTTATCACCACTCTTTCCTCTTCTTTCGTATTTTATCCTTTACAAAAGTAAAGGATTAAAAAAAAGCCACTTCTTTCTCTGCCACTCTCTCTGCCTATCTACACACTTGCACTTTAAAAAATATCCTGACAAGTTCTGACAGGATGACAATTTAAGAATGTTTCCTCTTTCTTATTCCAGCACGGCATTTTGCCATTGGAAGGATCAACATATATTAATTGAACTAAAAACAATATAGAATTTTATACTAGAAATTTATGCCAGAATTATTACCACATTACCCCTCTTTTACCTAAGCATAAGGCAATCCTCCTGAGAAGGTAGGTAAAAGAATGTTACTTCAGATATGTCAGGGCAGGTGTGGAAGTTGGAGGGTGGTAGTCACAAACACTTCAGATTCCTTATGTACCACTGAACCCTGACTTTGCTTTATTAATGTGGATTTGCTCACGTTGGGACAGAACATGTTGTGATTTTTTAAATTATGCAGTAAATATTTCATCTATAAAAACAGATCATAGCTACATTTGTTCCTAATGATACCTTAGCAATTATGCATATCTCTCCACATAAATCCTGGGTTAAACTAACTGAGTAAAATAATACCTTAGTATAAAGCTATTGAGCCCTGGCATAATTGCATCTTTTTTTTTAGTACTCAGCCATTGCTTCATATTTGACATGCAAAATGACAAAATAAATCTAAAATCTAAATTTTAAAACTATTTCAGTACTACGGATTCAAGAGTATTTAATAATATCTGCAACAGAAGCCACTCCTGTCCCCAATATCAGAAGCAGTCTCTTTGAAAGGATGAATTGCAGAAAATATTATCAGCACCGGGAAAGTTATTGTATTAAAACAGTATTTTAAAGCCAGGTTTCAGGGTTTATAAACATTTCTTATAAAAAAATTAAGAGTAAATACTTTATGCATTTTTGCCACAATATTTCCCTTGCAATTATCGAAGCATTGGAAAAAAAAAAAAAACGTATAGCCAATATTTAAGCAAGTTAGTATAGCTGCATTACAATCCTATTACATTTATAAAATGTGGTTGGAGACTTATTCTCTAAGCCATAGTTTTCTGACCTGTCTTCGAAATTCAGAAGGAGCAACTTCCTCAGTGAGAAGCCTGAAAGACACCCAGTACCCCATGGAATCATGTCTTTACATATAAATAATGGGACATCTTATAAAATTGTTCATTCACTGAAAGACTGGAAGAAGAATTGATGACACAAAAAGCAAATAATGTTCAGGAGAAAACTTGAAGACAGAACTACCAATGCCCATGCGAAGGTATAATGCAGGTGGCGAATAGTCTTTTATTAGAGGCCAACAGACAATGTTAATCCTAAGAATTTCTTCCTTAACTAGAAAAAGAGAATAAAATAAACAAGAAAGAAAGAAGCAAACAAACAAAAAGATAAAGAGATTGTGTTACCGGTCTGTAGGATGTTGGAGACTCCTTCTAGATTCTTCTGCTTCCTCTTTCCTGAACACAGAAGGGGACAAAGCAAGCGAAAAGGGTAGGAAGGTTTTATTTTTATTAAAGGTAGAAGAGTTTGCTCCGTGGAGTGAACGCAGGCCATTTAAAAGTAGGAAAGGAAGTACAGTGCATAGGGTGAAAGCAAACCTCTATGAAGGACACAGCACAATGCCAAGAACTCAGTGGCGGCCATCTTTAGTACTTCCTGTCTCCTAATGCCCCTCAACAGTAGCCATGCCATGGCTACAACATTAGACTGACTGGAAATTTCTTCTGGAACATTAGTTAGCACCATCGGGGTTTGGAGAAACACCTAACCACAAGCCATAAAATCCTCAACAATGTAGGTATTTCCAACATGGTAGAATTAAGACATGAGATTTTAAAGTGTGAAGCCATGAAAGGTTCTCCCTAGATACTGATGTGAATGTCCACTTGAAAAAGGCTTCAGATTGTGTTTAGCTAGCTGGCCTCTCCACCTCTTCTGCCATGTGAATGTGCTCTAAGAAAACCCTCAATAAATGCTAGATACTGATGCCTTGCTCCTAAGACTTCCTGATGTTCATAACCATTTGCAATAAATTTCTGTTCTTTATAAATTATCCAGTATCAAGTTTTCTGCTACAGCAAATCAAAGGAACTAAAGAATTCTCCTGAAATGTTGTTTCATCTATATGCTCTTTCAGTCCAGATTTGCTTGTAGTTCTTTCTATCTAGCTCCACTTAGGATAATGTTTACTAATTAAAGTACAGCTTTAAACCATCAGAATTCCCCACGAGCACCAATAACAAATAAGTGAAGTCATCAATTGGAAGTATTTAGTCATTGCTCATTAAGCAAGGATGGGATAAAATCTCTCGGCATGATTCTCCAAAACAAGGTAGTCACGTCAAAAGGGCTTGGGACGACTTGATGCTTATGGATCATTGAGGGTTTAGGGTTGGCCTGGCAGTGACCTGCAGAGTCTTGTCACTACCCTGAGACTGCTGAAGACCAGAAAACATTCAAAAGTGGGGAAAGGGCAGGCATTAGTTGATTTTGAAATGATTGGGCTGATGATTAGAAGTTGTTATTGATTGCTCAGCCAATATTTACAGGATGGAAGGGACATTAGTATATAATAAAGAAAAATCCATCAACCCTTTTGTAAATTCTTAGGATAAATATGTGTATCTATTTTGAAGCAAAATACTCAAGCAGATAATATTCCTTACTGCCAATTTGTGAATTTCTGATCAAAGAACAGGGTAGAGAAATTGTTGTGCTTTCTTCAGCTTCCTTCACCAGATTCATTGCCATTTCCAAGAAGAAAAACATGGCATCAGATTTTGATTGAAACTATTATGATTCTAGATTTGTTAATGAAGTATTCCAGTGTAAATATAACTATATTCTATAATATGGGAATACCTTTTGCTGAATATACCTTGTATGTAGCTTCAATAAAGTGAATCAAAATAAGGAATGAAATATAGAGAAGTAACTAAAAATTATAATAACTACTACATTAATTCAATTTAGACAAAATTAACTTTCAACCACTGTGGTTATTACAGTATAAACAAAAATAATGACTACTTTGCTTAACGTAATACATTGTGTCACAAGTACGGATCATTTTAAAAATTGCACTTAATACAGCCAAGGTCACATGGCCCAAAAGTTGGTATAGTTACTGTGGTTCAGAAAGGTCAAGATTTCAGGGCGAGGCAAGGTTCCTGCGCAGCTAAAGCATCTGTGAGGAAGAGATGAAGTCTTGACTATCACTACCCTTCATCCAGGAAATCAGGAAACAAACATCCAACTACATTACTGACAGTTATGAGTATATTTTAATCATGATTACGCAAATCTAATTAACTAAGAAAAAGAACAAAAACATAAGATTTATGACCAAAAATAATCATGTGAACAAGAGGGCGAAAAATAGAGAATTACAAAAAAAGAAACAGAGAGCAAAATGCAATTATAGATGCCAGAGCAGGTGCATCAATATAAATGAAGTTAACCTACTTTTAGAAATGATCACACTCAGTCTATTTTTTAAAAAATGAGAAAAGAGAAAAGGAACATACCTTCTGCTACAACAGATATTTAAAAAAATATTACAGTTTGAAAATTACCAACATGACAATAGAAAAATATTCACATAAAAATACAATATATCTCAAATTTTTATTTAGCTAATTTTAACTCAAAAGAAAAATAGAATCTAGACAACCCTTAATATGGCACAACCGTCTTAACAATAAAGATACAAATAAAAAATGTGTTTAATGTCTATAACTGGACATATTCTTTACAATAGCCATATGTACATAAAAAATAAAATTAAATGAGAATATTTGTTATGTAAGAGCAGAATAACTAGCCTGAAACAGGGAAACATTTTATAGAGAATCTGAGCAATTGAAATACAAAGTGGTATTAATTAGTACATTTAGAAATATCATAAAAAATATATATAAGGATAGCTAATTCCTATCAATTGTACTAATTTCTATCAATTTTTTTGAAGGTAGCAGTTAATGCTTTAAATTTTTATGTTGACCAACTTTATATACTAATTGTAATCTGAGCAAATATGTCAAAGACAACAACGTGGAATATAACCACCACTGTGGAATACATTTTCCTACTTTTTTCCATTTTTTCCTAAATGTGTGTCATTTATAATGTATTATCTATTATTTTTATGCTCCTCAGGGGTGTCAGTCACTAGCTCATAATAAAGGATTCATTGTTCCTATAAAAAAAAGAAAAAGAAAAAAGTTAAGAGGACACACACAAAAAATTAGTGTTTATCAAAATAAATAGTTCCTGGTTTTTTAAGAGGAAGAAAAGGTAAGCTACCAACTGGGAGAGAATGCTACAAATAACATACCTAACAAAAGCCTGGTAATTAGAATATGCGAACATCCCTTGAAACAACACTGAAAAAAAATACACATAACCCCATAAAACACTAGGCAAAAGTGATAAAGTATTCAGATATCAGATAAAACCCTGAAAACTGATTCAACGTCTTAGCACTGGTAGAAAGGCAAATTAAAGCCACTCTAGGAAGCCAGAATCACCTTGCAAATAACAAGAATGTCAAATGCTGATAAGAATGAGGAAGATACAGGACCAGTCACGCTTTGCTGGCAAAAATACAGAATGGTACAACTAAGGTGAAAGTTTCTTCAAAAATTAATATAAAGCTTTTATACGAGTCAATGCTTAGACACTTGACATTATATTTCAGAAGAATAAGGATGTGTTCACATGAAACTCTCCAAACAAATGACCACACATAAATGACTATTGACTTAGTCAATAACTTGGAGTAATCTTCAGAAAATTTATCTGGATGAAAAAGTCCAGAGTCAAAGCTATTATCCAAAAAATTATACAGGGAGAGTCAAAGCTATTATCCAAAAAATTATACAGGGATTGCTAAGGTGGCAGAGTGCTAAGGAGAAGATGAAGAGCCTCTCTGGAGGTGGCCATCCAGACACTGGGATACAGCAGTGTGAGGAAGGCAGGAAGGAAGAGAAGAAGTTGGTTCCCGACCCAGACAGGCTCTGAAGTGAGAAATGAAGCCTACCGATGGAGTGAAGAGAGAAGGTTCTGTGAAGGAGAGGGTAGCTGGTGGAGCCTTCTCTGAGGACAAACTCACTGTGTAGAATGAGAGGCTTAAACCTATGGACACAGGGTGACTGCCTGCAACCCTGCCAGTGAGACACAGCAGTGAATATGAAGGACTGCGCTAGCTGGGGGAAATTCTGTTGTCCTTCTTGAGAGAGTGGTTGACTGAGATATCACTTGGAGAAGAGGCCAGATGAATGCAGAACTCTAAGCTACTGCTAACTCTACCTAGAGCTACCCAGCTGTGTTCAGGCCAACCTTGGAAGGTCAACTGATTGCTGCAGGCTGAATGGATATGGTCCTGGCTCCCATGGCCAGAGTACAGACTGAACTTCAGGAAATATAAAAGTTGAGGCTTCCTGACATTATCTAGTCGTCAACCATAAAGCTACTGCTGGCTCAGTAGGATAAATCAAGCAGTACTCTCTGTACATTGCCTGACAGTGACAGTGGACACAGACCTGAAATTGGACTCTCTCTGTGTTCCTCTCTCTCTCTCTCTCTCTCTCTCTCTCTCTCTCTCTCTCTCTCTCTCTCTCTCTCCCCTCTATCTCTATCTTCCTTGTGTTTCTGGTGGGTTTATTTCTACTTTTTTTCTCCTTTGTTGTTTGCTTTATCTTGTTTTTATATGAGTGTGCAGAAGGCTTCTAGACTCTTTCACATTCTGTTTCTGTCTTGCTCATCTTTTAATGCTTACTTCTGTCTTTCTGTGTTCTATCGTGCCAGTTTGCCAAAGTTATTGTGCTCATTCTTTGTTCTCCACGCTTATTGTAATCTCTTTCTCTTCTTGCGTTCTCTCTTTCCTCCCTAATCATTTTTAAATTTTAATTCCTGGTGATGAAACTAACCCCGTAGGAACATATATACTGCATGTAATTTTCTGGTTAATTTTAGATTTTGTTAAAGAACCATAAATCTGTTTCATACAGTTGAAGGTTGGAAATTAATGACTACCTGAGTTGATCATTCTCTAGGATGTATCTGATGCTATTGTTATTGTTGTTGGTACCACTTTATCCAAAAGTGACATAGTTGTTCTATCCAGGTGCTCTTGGTATTCCAGGACTGGCAATGACCAAAAGTTATGTAAAATACTATGGCACAGTATCAAACAATCAGTGGGCTAGGCCAAGCAGGCAGAAACTTCTCATCAACAAGTTTAACAGGCAAAATCTTGCAATAGACTCAGAATCCAAAACCAAGAACACTTGAACTACTCCTCAGAAAAATAGTCATTTTCCAACAGTTCTAAACACTAGCATTTTTTGGGGAGGGGGTGCCAGGGATTGAGCTCAGAGATTAAACTCAGGACCCTGTACTTTCCAGGCAAGTGCTTATAATGCTAGCATTAAAGCAACTCACCACAA
The DNA here is from genome assembly GCA_004027025.1 of Myocastor coypus. Lineage (NCBI taxonomy): Eukaryota > Metazoa > Chordata > Mammalia > Rodentia > Myocastoridae > Myocastor > Myocastor coypus. The sequence goes on from PVJA010010293.1 coordinate 44,085, forward strand.
GTAGTTCACTTGATTCAACCCTGTAATTAAACTTAAAAAAATTAAAAAGAAAAAAGAAGATATTTTAAAAAGATGAAACACCAGATAATAAATTCAATGAGATTAATCAACCCAAAACCACCCACCTGGTCACTCTGAGTGGTAGCAACAGTTATCAGATTTAGAAAAAGAATCATCAGCAATGATTTTTCAGATAACTACATATGTGCTGTACTCTATGGAATCAATGCTTAGTGACTGCAAAGCACTTACAAATAAAAAAGATAGTGGGGCTTAAGAAAATGATGAAAGTCATAAATGTTCACCACAGAGAAGGTGTGCAATTCTTAAGACAGATTCGAGCAGATATCTAGTCCACAGATTTCTTAAAAATAGCAAGGAACCAGAAGAATTCAACCATCAGCTGCTGGATGATGTGAAGAATAAGTTAAGATGCATTGGAATCATGAAAAAGCAAGAGATAGTAGAAATAAATGATATGCATAGATAGATAGATAGATAGATAGATAGATAGATAGATAGATAGATAGAGGAAATTTACCTACTAGGGAAAATAAATTTAAAATACAGATTAGTCATGTATATAAATGTTCAATAAGCTATATTGAAAAAAATTGACACTAAGATCAGAACGGAGAATCTCCAAAACAATAGGATTAGTGGTTCCATTCAACCAGTCTATTTCATCCTAAGTATTTTTCCAGAAGAGATGAAAATATCATACCACAGCAATATGTTCATATCTATTTTTATAGCAATACAATTTGTCATAGCTCTAACAAACAAATACCCATCAACTAAGGAATGGATAAAAAACAGTGTAGTATTTTTATATAATTGGGTTTACTCAGCTATAAAGAAAAATAAATTCAAGGATTTTATAGATAAAAGGATGCAATTACAGACTATACTTATAAGCCTGGGCATGGCAGCATGCACCTGTAATCCCAGCTTGTGGGAGGCTGAACACAGGTGGATCACTACGAGCAGGTTCTGTGTAGTGAGACTCTCTAGACCCTGTAGTCCCTGCCCTAAAGAAGAGAGAGAGAGAGAGAGAGAGAGAGAGAGAGAGAGAGAAAGAAAGAAAGAAAGAAAGAAAGAAAGAAAGAAAGAAAGAAAGAAAGAAAGAAAGAAAGAAAAACTGAGGTGGGGAAAGGAGAAAAGATTTGCTTACATTACTAATTTTTATTAATTTATTGAAATGAGATATTTGTCTTAATCTTATTTGAATAATTAAAAGCTTATCTCTTGTACTTTGCGATACCAATTGAAAGATGACATGTATCAATGTATCAATCACCTGTTCCTCTCCCTTTTTAAACTTTTACTTATTTATTTATTCATTTATTTATTGTGCCTGGTTCAGCCTACCCTGGGGCTGGCGCAGTACGTGGTGCAGGGAATCTACTGATCTAATGGGGATGCCTGCACTTCGCTAAGTTTCCCTAAGGAGGCACTTAAATCCACTGAACTATCTTGCCAGCTCTGTTATTCTCCTATTATCCTGTTTTGAAATTTTGTCCTATTTTTGCTCCTTAAAATAAAACATGCACATTTTCAAAGAATACAAACTATGCTATTCTATTCCACATTCTACCTCCTATGTTGCTCTGAGGAGCCTTGCTTTGTATCTGTTCATGAACTTTCAATAATAAAAATGAAACATAAAATTAATAAAAAAATTATGGAAAATACATGCATTCTAACATTCATGAAGAGGCAATAATGTAGAGTACAGAAATGAGATTGCAACAGCACAATTATATTTGTAGTAGAACCACTTTATAAAAGACATTAAAGAAACTCTTCAGGCTGAAATAAAGTAGTAGCAGCAATAATTTGAGTTCTTATGAAAAAATAAAAGCACTGGTAAAGGTAATTAGAAAGTCATTTAAAAAGTCATTATGACTGCATATTTTCTCATTTTTCCTAACCGATTAAAAGGCAATTGCATAAAATAATGTGTGTAGAATCATATGATACCGTAGCATAAAGATGGTGAGTGGAAACGAAGCTGTACTACAGTAAGGAAATGGTACTGGACGGTTCACTTGGACCCATAGAAACGTAAAGACCAAGATGGTAATGTCAGCAGAATCAAGTCTGCATATACACTTATTACTTTGCTGTTTCAGCTAAATTATAAGATATAAAATTGTGCAATGTTGTAATAATAACAAATCACTGGGTCTTTAACATCTACAGCTATAATTTATGTAAGTAATGCAGAACAGAGGTGGAGAAAGAAAATAGAGTTAGCAATGACACATATTAGTTCAATGAGATTTAGTATGAATTTGAGTTGTATTCAGATAAAGCAAATATTTTAAGTGCTGGGACAGCTGCTAAAATAAAATATCTAAGCATTGTGTAAATTCACTAATGGGATTAAAACGTCACAGGACAAAATATTTTCTCAATGTAAAATAAAGAAACAGAAGAGGAACTCAAAAAATGATGATATGAGTCATAAAGGAAGAAGTAAAATGATAGAGGTAAAATAACATATCAGTTTGTACCAATAGTGTTTAGAAAATTTATCATGTCTGTACCTTGTACTCTGAACAACTACTATGAAGACGACATTATGCATTGTATTAATTACTGTGGCTGGTCTGCTAGCATGTTTTGAAACTGTCTCATTGTTAGTTCTTATTAAAAGTAATAAAATTTTAAAAATTTAAAAAAAATATTGCCATGAGCCGGGCAGATATTAAGAAATCTAGTAAACCTATATATAGAAAATAATTTTAAAAATCTATTAATTTCAGGCTTACGAAAGTTAATAAACAAGATTAGGAATGTGTAAGCTATAAAATAAGCATAAAGAATCAATTTTATTTGTAAAAATTAACAGTACAAAAGTCTAATTAGAAATCAATTTCATTTAAAATAAGATGAAAATAAGATATATAAAAGTAGACAAAGGAAAGAAATCTCGTTTGTATACTGAAAACACATTGTTGAAGTATACTTAAGAAAAATACCAACATTTTAAGCATGCATTCTTGTTTTAGAAATCATATTTTGTTTGGATAATGATCCTCCCAAAATTAATTTATAGATGCCAGACACAAAACATGCCCTATAAAATTTTGCTTTTACTTTTTCACAAAATGACAGTACCATACTTGAATTATATTAAAAAATAAATTTTAAAAAGTAGTCAAACATGGCTGTAGCCAAAGACTAATGTTGGCAACTCGCAGGTCTTCCTCAGTATCTGCTACAAATTTATTGTAATCATGACAGGCTGTAAATTGTGGATAGACGTTTACCTAAATAAAAAGAACTGAAAACTTGTGTGCAAATGACATTTATAGCCCAATGAGTTTTGGGAATGGTGCCAAAGAGACACAATTTCAACAGAATGCTTTCAGCAGTTTTAGAATAATTAACTTTCTCCCCCTACAAAAAATGTTGTTAAAATTCTTCATCATAAGGCCGGGCCAGATTGCTAAATGGACTAAAGCACCTGCTTAGAAAGGCACAGCAGCCGGGCGTGGTGGCTCACACCTGTAATCCCAGCACTTGGGAGGCTGAGGCAGGAGGATCGCTGCGAGTTCGAGACCAGCTTGGGCTACAAAAGTGAGCTCAAAGCCAGCCTGAACTGCACAGTGAGACCCTGTCAAAAAGCCAAAAAAAAAAAAAAAAAAAAAAAAAAAAAAAAAAAAAAAAAAAAAGAAAGGCACAGCGACCAGGATTCGATCTCCAGAGTGGTGTGTCCACCGTGCCCCTGGGGCAGGCTGAGACTGGACGTACTGGCGTGAGCCTGTATTCCCAGTGCTTGGGAGGTTGAGGACCGGAGAATCACTATGAGTGCAATCTGTGTAGTGAGATCCTATAGACCCTGTACTAAAAATACAAAATAAACAAAAATTTCTTCATCATACACAACAAAATTCAGTGTAAATGTACCATAAACAAAATCAAAATCCTAGTATTATAAGATTTATAAAAATATCGAGACAAATCTTCTTATGGATTTATGATTTCTTTCGGTCTTGAGATACCACAAAACCTATGCTCATTCAGTACAGAACATATTTTGAAAATGGGTCTCTATTTGCGCTAAGACTCTGTGACATAATGCCGTCTCCCAGTACCTGTCGGCAGCAGTAAGTGGAAGCTCCCTCTCAGCCACTGGGTTTGCAGGGTCAAGTACAGGGACTTTACGGCATATTTTGTTGCTAAACTGATATGCTGTAGGTTAGGGGTGTTAGCTCGGTTGTTCAATTACAGTGTTTTAACTTTCATAATGAATTTATCAGGAGCGAATCTCTACCTAAATGCAGGATCATTTCTAGCGATATATGTTACAATATCAACAAAAATAGTACTACTATTTTTTTTTTTTGAGACAGGGTCTCGTTTGCAGTTCAGGCTGGCCTTGAGCTCACTTTTATAGCCCAGGCTGGTCTCGAACTCACACTGATCCTCCTGCCTCAGCCTCTCAAGTGCTGGGATTACAGGCGTGCACCACCACGCCCGGCTAGCACTACTTTTAATAAAGAAAAAAAAAAAGATTTGACGGACAATGTGTTATGATTCTATTTATAAAGAAATACAAAATGAACAACTCCACAAATACAGAATCAATTATTTATGGTCAGATAGTGGCCAGGGGATGAAATTAGTACCAAATTGAGAATGCCAGCAAACAGGTGCAGCCTTTTCTGGGGTGGGGGGTATGCGTTCTAAATATTGTAAACGTGTGATAGTGGTTGCACAACATTTGTAAACCATGGAAATGCACTTTAAATGTATTTTTTGAATTTCAAAATTTAGTAGAATGTAAACCATATTTCAAAAATCTTTAAAAGTAAGTTAGCACTTTTTATTCATTATAATAACACAAAGACAAATGTTATTGAGAATGTGAGACAGTTATAAATCTTATGTATTGTATTTGGATTATACAATGCTATGGTGAAGCATTTTGGGATTATTGATGAGTTAATATAATTTTAAAATACTGATGCTCTATCAGAAATGTTATAATTATATTACATAAAAGTTATATTTCTGTTATAAATTGATCATATATGTATTTTTTTTGGTGGGGGGGCTTTTTGAGACAGGGTCTCACTATGCAGTTCAGGCTGGCCTTGAACTCACTTTTGTAGCCCAGGCTGGTCTCGAACTCACACCGATCCTCCTGCCTCAGCCTCCCGAGTGCTGGGATTACAGGCGTGCACCACCACGCCCGGCTCTGATCATATATGTTAAGAACAGATCTTTTGAATAAAACTGTCTAAAGACACTTTATTCTGAAATTATTTTTAAAGAATAACACATAAAATGATGTCAAAATTCATTTAAAGGAATACACCTTAAGATATTGATCTGTTCTTAATAAAGTTTGAAATGACATTTTGAAAAAGCAAAATGTATTTTCCTTTTTCAGAATTTATTTAATTATAGAGTATGTTTTCAAGGTGTATCCATTTAGCTAAAAATGTCTCCAGATTATTCCCTCTTATGGAAAGCTAGCTTTCTTTTTTTTTTTTTTTTTTTTTTCCTCAGAACTGGGTAGCAAACTCACAACCTTACACTTGCCAGACAGGCACTTGTACCACGGAGCTATCTCCCTAGCCCCCAAAGAGTTTTTTTTGTTGTTTTGTTTTATTTTGTTTTGTTTTGTTTTGTTTTGTTTTGAAAGCTAGCTTTCGATTGCACAAAAACTGCCCCAAAATATTTTTATCAGTTCACTCCCTGATGGTCATTTGGGCTATTTCCAAGATTTGGGTAATGCAAACTATGCTTCTATAATGATAAGTGTGTATACATTATGTGTTATAATGCTTTGAATTCCTCAGGAAGACACATCAAGAAGAGGAATAGCTAGGCCACGTGCAAACTCTTGTTTTTTAAACACCGATTTCCACACTGGTTGAACCAGTCTACCATCTCCCCAACAGTGAGGCAGGGCTCTTTTGCCTTATGGATCCTCCAGTGTTTGTTACTGGTTAATTTCTTGATGATAGCCATTCTTTCTAAGGTGAGATGGAATCTCGCTGTTGTTTTAATTTATATTTCTCAAATGACCAATCAGGTGAACACTCATTTTTTCATGTATTTATTTGACATTTGTGTATATTCATCTGAGAAGTGTGTATTTATTTTTGCTGTCCATTTTTTCGTTTGGGTCTGTAAATTTTGGAGGTCTGATTTTTGGAATTCATTATATCTTGTAGGCATTAGTTCTTTGTAGAATACCAAGGAAAACTTTCTCACATCATATGCCTTGTCCGTGCTCTCTATCGGTGGTTTCTTTCACTGCACCAACCCCTTGTAACAAGAGGAGATCTCAGCTGTTAATCCCCCCAAAATTTTGTTTTAGTATATAGATATTGCATACATTTCTGTTTTAGCTTAGTGCCTGGTGAAAATTACGTGTTGAGTTTTCACCTTCGACACGTGGAAAGTGCATTTCCAAGCATCATTTATTAAAGAGGCTGTCTTTCTTCCATTGAATTCTGTCTGGATATTTTGTCAAAGACAAATTGGCTGAATATGTCTGAAGTTGTTTCTGCATCTGTGAATTTGCTCTGGTGATCCTCAGGTCTTTCTTCTTTTTTCCTCTTGCTGCTCCTCCTTCGTTTTGCTTTCCAGTGCCATGCTGTTCCTGGCACAGTATCTTTGTAGTGTAATTCTAAGTCAGGGCTTGTGATATTCCCTGCTTTACTCCTGATTAACAGCATTACATTCACTATTCTAGGTCTTGCCTGGCTCCACGTGTATTTTAGGACTGCTCTCTCTTATTTTGTGAAACGGATCATTGGTATTTTGATCAGAATTGCCTTAAATCTGCCTAACAGCTTTGGAAGTATGGCCGTTTTCATTATATTCATGCTTCCTAATCAAGAACAGTTGATGTTGTTCCAATTTTTGATTCCTCTTTGATCTCTCTTTTTCAGAGTACAGTAATTTTCAATGGAAATGTCTTTTACATCCTTTGTTAGAGTCCTATACATTTCATTTTGTGGGCTGTTATTGCAAAAGGTATTGTTTCTCTAAATACTCTGTTTACAAGTTTGTTATTTTTGTGCTGGCATGCCATTGATTTTTAAGCATTGATCTTGTATACAAGTTTGCTACTCAACTTGAGGATTAAACCTAAAATTCTTCTGGTCCAATTTTGGGGACTTTTTTTTTTTTAGAGTTTTATGTCATCTTCTTTGCCTATCTTTATTACTTTTATTTCTTTCTTTTGTCTACTTCTGCAAACATTTTCAGAACTATATTAAGAAAGAGTAGAGAACATGAGTAGCTGTTTTGTGCCTGATTTTAGAGTGAAAGATTTCAGTTGTTGAAACTTATTTTGCTATTTACTGTTGGTTTGTCATATATGTGTTTTATCAAATTGAGTTAAAGACAACCATATTTTCCAATTTTCTTAGGGTTTTGTCATGAATCAATGTTGCACATTTTTAATTCTTTTTCTGTATGTATTAAGATGAACATATTGTTTTTATCCTTGACTCTGTTAATATAGTATATTATATTTTTGATTCTTCTTCATCTTCTTTGTCTTCTTCTTCGTCTTTTTAAGACAGTGTCTCACTAGGCAATTCAGGTTGGCCTTAAGCCCACTTTTGTAGCCCAGGCTGGTCTTGAACTCACATTGATCCTCCTACCTGTGCCTCCGAAGTGCTGGCATTACAAGTGTGCGCCACCACGCCCAGCTTGACTTTATGTTCTTTTTAGGAGCATTCACCTATAATTTTCTTTTTGGTTGTGTCTTTCCTGAGTTTTATATCATTGTAATGTTTGTCTCAAGAAATAAATTGAAGAGTATTAGTTCATTTTCAATTTGAATAAAGTGTTTGAGAAGTACAGACTTTAGATTTATAAATTTTTGTAGAATTCAGTAGTGTATCTGTTAAGATTTAGGTTTTCTTTCATTTTTAATTACATCTTCCATGTTAGTGACTGACATGGGATGCTTCAGAAGTTTTATATGTTCTTGATTCAAATTTTCTAAGGTAGGATCTGTTTTTGCTTTATGCCTTTTCATTTCAATTTGGTTGGATTTTACTCTTTGCTTTAAAAAAAATGATAAGGCTGAGTAAGGTTCTGTGTTATGGTTTGTTTCTAGATTTCCCCTTTAAACATCATGCAGTCTTACATAGGGCTTTTTCAGATGTAGCTGAGTTTAGGGTGTGTGATGCTGGCATTAAGGATGTGCAACCTGTCCGCTTGCTCGCTTAGCACAATCCTAATCACAGCAGCTGAGAGAAAGAGCAGAAGTCGCAGAAAGACACTGACAGCGTGATGTGGATTTTTTTTCTCTTCTGCCCACCAGGTACTGTTCCTCTGTGCCAAGACACCCTGCCCTGGAACTTGCCAATTGCGGTCTGAAATCTCTACAAACTCCAAGTCAAATAAGTCTTTCTTCCTTTGACTTTGGGTATTTTGTCTCGACAATAAGAAAAGTGACTAACACAGTTTGCCAGTTTCATTTAATCTTTCAGAAAAGCTACTTTTCCATTCATTGATTCTTTGCATCATTTTCTTAGTCTATGTTGCATTAACTTCTGCTGTGATCTTTATAATTTTCACCCTAGTATGAGTTTAGTGTTGGACTTGCTCTGCTTTCTTAGAAGTTTGAAGTTTAAAATTAAGTTATTTCTTTGAGGTTGCCTTGTTTTTCTGATATGCATGTTAACCAATATAAACATCCACTCTAATTTTTGTTTTTGTCTTTTTGACACAGGGTCTCAATATGCAGTTCAGGCTGGCCTTGAGCTCACTTTTGCAACCCAGGCTGGTCTCGAACTCATACCAATCGTCTTGCCTCAGCCTCCCACATGCTGGGATTACAGGTGTGCGCCACCACGCCTGGGTTTCTATAAATTTTTATTACATCCCAAAATGTCTGACATGTTATCATTTAACTATAGAAACTGTCTAATTTCATCTTCATTTTCTTCTGTGACTGACTGTTGATGAGGATATTGTTGTTTGACTTTTATGTGTATGAAGGTTTTACGGTTTCTCCTGCCCCTGACTTTCAGTTTCATTCCACTATGGTCTGATAATTTGCATGGAATAAATTTCTTTTTTAGTTTCTTCAGCGTGCTCTGTGTGCTAGCATCTCATCTATTTTGGAGGATGAACCATATGCAGCTGAGAAGAATGTATATTTTAATGTCATAGGGTGGAAATCTATAAGTTCATTTATTTAAACATTTCATTGAGTTCTAACATTTTTGTTTTTTTTTTTTTAATATGTCTTTTTGCGACAGTAGCATCTTGAGAATTCTCATTACAATTGTATTAGTGTTTGAATTTTTATATCTGTTAATATACTTTTTACATAGCTGGTGTGCCAGTGTTTGGCGCATTTGTATTTATAATTGTTAGCTATTCCTCTTGGGTGGTTCCCTTTACAAGGATATGGTGACTTTAGTTGTCTCTCTCAGTGATTTTTCGCTTTAAGTCTATTGAGTCTGCAAATAGAATAGCTACCCCTGCTTGTCTTCCAGGTTCATGTAAAATGCAGCACTGCTTTGACAGTAAGTCTATGAATTTCTTTTTTAATTAAATGTAGCTGCTCTATGCAGCATATTATTGAATCTTTTTTCTTAATCTTTTCTACCAATTGGTTTCATTTCATTAGTGAATTCAGACCATTTAATGGCTATAACTTATATGTACTGAGTTATCCTTGTCATCTTCTCTCACGGTGGTTTACTCCACTTATTCCCTCTGTGTTTATTTGCCTTGCCCAAAGGATTAGCTCTGTTGCATTTTAGCGAGTTGTAGAATGTCATTCAGAGTATTTTAGAATGCTAGTGTGGTGAATTTCTTCAGCTGTTCATTGTTATAGAAGTATCTTATTTTTCCATCAATTTTAAAAAAATATTTTTGTAGTGTGCATAGATGTGGACTTGAGATGGTTTTATCTTAGTGCTTGAAATACTCTACTCTGAGTCCTCCTTATCCTCAGGATTTGAATTGACAAGTTTGCTGTAATTTTGGAGGGCTTTCTTTTAAAGGGGATTTGATTATTTCATCTAATATCTTTTAATATTCTTTTCTTGGGTCAAGGTTCTGAGAGCTTGAATATTATACGCCTTAGTGTAGTGATTTTTAATCACGGTTAGCTGGAGTTCTATCTGTGTATTAACTACTTTTCCCATTGCTGAGAGAAAATACTCAACACAAGTTAAAGAAGGAAAGATTTGTTTAGATCATGATTCGTAGAGGTTTCAGTCTATAACTGCCTGGGTCCACACAGGATGGCACTGCAGAGTAGAGACAGTTCCTGGTGGGCAGACGGTAGCAAAACAACAGTGACGACCACAGCTCCTTATGTCCCCTATACTTACTAAGACACTTAGAGCAGGTAGTTCTCACACCCTTAATTCTAGGGCCCAGGAATCTGGCACTGTATCACAAATCAACTCTATCAACACACAAATGGAGTGCACAAGAATAAGCCTCACTTATGTGTTTTCCAAGTTCTGTTCTAGACTCCAGAAAGTGTTCCTCCATTACCTCTATGAAGGGTTCTTTTTCATACTGTATGTGCTGTTTCCTGTACTGTCATCAGCTAAGATCAGCATTTACCTGGCTGATATTATAATGATATTACAGTATGTACTAGTCTTTATGTGAAATTTACATTTGTATGATCACTAACTGCAGTCCTGCCTTTACACTAATTCTGCTGTCTACCTATCTATCTATCTATCTATCTATCTATCTATCTATCTATATTGTACTTCAGGAACAGGTCTATGGGGTGTTCAGGTCTCACTACTAGATCGAACTCATAATGATTTTCCTGTTTATTCCCTCTCGACACCTGGATTACAGGCGCGTACCACGAGCGCGTCACCACACCCAGTCTCCCCTGCTGACGGAGCTCTCCCCACGGGGAAGAGAGGCACCGTAGGTTCAGGGATTGAATCCCTGTCCCCTGTGCCTGCTTGCAGGCACTTTAATCCACTGAGCTATTTGGCCGCCCCTTATAATTTCAAAGAAAAGTTTAACCTCAGAGATACTTGTTTTATGGATTCCATTTCTTTCTTACATTAGGGCTTTATCATTTCCACCATTTTTCTAAGATTCTCTATTTTGTGTATCTGTGCTAGAGTCACTACGCATTCTTTTATGCTGGCCACCATTACAAAGTTACCTGATATCTTCCCCCACCCCCAGGTCCTTATGCTTGCGGCTAGGACTTACTCCACTGCGTTGTCTTCCCAACCCTGAGAAATTATTTCTGATTTGATGATTTTTGTACAACTACACCAACTTACTTCCACCGCTACCACCGCCACTTCAGTGAGTACAGGTAGGTCACTTCTAAACTGACCTCTTGGTGGCTTGAACTCAGTGCCAACTCACTGCAGCAGTGGGACCCGCAGGACGGGGCCCACCCATGGCTGCTCTGATCTCTGAGCTCAGGGAGCCCCTGTGCAAGACAGTGCTGGGCACCCACCCCCTCTTGGCAGGCATCTGCTCCGCAATTACTCACCAGCCACCGTAGACTTCGGTGCTTGCGACTCCACCCCAGTGGTGCACTTCTCCAGGAAGGCCTCTGAGGTTCCCAGTGGTCACCGTGCTTCTGCAGGCTGGAGCTGGACCTCCCACCCACTGAGCCAGAGGCCAAAGCGAATTGCTTGCTGCCTCCTCCTTCTGTATTGAGCTGTTCCTCTCGCCCTCCCTGTGCTCCTCAGCTCTGGCCTTCAGGTCCTCGTTGGGGCCGCATAGCCACTGCCCACCTTTTCTCGCCCACGTTGCTGTGTGCCAGGGTCTGGACACATCTCCGCGAGGCCGTTTCTCGGCTGTTGTCCTCTCCGCCGCCCTCCCCAGAACTTCTGCTGTCAGCACCACCTTGTTGTCTGGCTCACCAAGGAAGCACATGCTCCCTGCTTCTCCAAATGCTTGTGCAGCAGGCCCGTGTGGTCTGCCGCCAACTCCATCGCAGCGGAGGGTTCCAACGGCCACTGCCACTCCACCAGGCATCCTGACAAAGGCCAGTGGAGTATCAGTGGCAGCTGCACATGAGGCACAGCAAGCGCTAAGGCCAGCACCCTCGACCTCTGTAACTGTGTGCGGCACTGCCGCTCAGGCTCACTGCCTGCCGGGAATGGGAGGCCAGGAAGCTTGGGCTGCGAACCAGAGGATCCCAAATAGTCTTCAGCAAAGCTAGCAGGTGCCAGGCCCTAAGCTGCCCAGGACCTGGGCCTGAATGAAAGATGGAGCGAAGGCTGCAGGCACCTCACCTGCTGAGCAGAGACACACAACAAGCACGCTCTGACCCCTTCTTGTGGGTGGTCATCGGTGGGAAGTGGGGCGCTGTGGACTGTTGCCGCCCATGCACCAGGCAGGTCGTGGTGGTTCATGGGAGGAGTAGGGGTGTGTCCAGGTCAGCACATGGGAGAGCAGGGGCGCAGCATGGCTGTCTCAGCTGCCACCATCCGACCTCGGAAATAACACCTAGGGATGGTAGTTCTCATAGTTATACATGCTCCACAAGTGTTTAATCCCCATTACTGCTGACTCTAAAGTGAAAACAAATACAACAGAACTTAAAACAAGTGCAATCTTTTTTGTTATGTAATAGCTCACTTAAGGATACTGAGTCATTGTATATGATATGCATACTTATATATAAGTATCTATGAACCTCATCTCATATACATATATAAAAGTATCCATATATACATGTTCTTTGCTCTATGACTCTTTCTTTCCTTTTCTATCTCTTTTTTTGAGTCAGGGTCTTCTTAAGCATTTCAGGCTGGTCCTGAGCTCACTTTTGTAGCCCAGGCTGGTCTTGAGCTCAAACCGATCCTCCTGCCTCGGCTTCCCAAGTGCTGCGATTTCAGGCGTGCGCCACCGTGCCTGGCAACATTGTGACAGTTACAACATATTTCAACTTGACAAAAATGAGCTTACTTGTAGATAATCCATTCCTTTTCTTCCCATTAATCCATATTTATAGCTCAGAATGTTTCCCTTCCTTGTGGGACACTAACACATATACGTTCTACATTGTAATTGTTTTTTTTGTTTGTTTATTTTTTGCTGTTGTTTTTTGTTTGTTTGTTTGTTTTCTTGTTTCATTTTCTTTTAGGGAAGGGTCTTCAAGGTGTTCAGGATCTCACTACTAGATCAGACTTGTAGTGCTCTGCCTGTTTATTGCATCCAAGAGCTGGGATTACAGGCATGTGTCACCAGGTCCAGTCTCAGTCACTGTCCAGGGCTGACCTGGCGGGTCCGGGGATTTAATCTGCAGCCCTTTTGCCTGCTAACGTGCACCTTAATCTCCGAGCTATTTGGCCGGCTCCGTAACTGCTGTTTCTGATCTGCTTCTTCTTTGCTCCTCAGCCTTCTCCCCGCATCACCTCAGGATGCTTTTCCTTTTTATTGTTTGATATATTTTCTAATACCCATGCTTACTCTCCTTGTGTGGGATGGCGTAGCTACGTAGCTCGTCTTCTATTTGTTTTCCTCTGCCTTCACTGGCCTTCCCCTTTCCACATTCCTTGATTCCAACGCCTCTTGAGAAATAACGTCTTCCTGCCTCCTCTTCTTTACCTCTTATTTTCCACTTCATTTGTATTTTTGTTTCTCCTCTAAGAAAAACCCGTGACATCGAAGCACATGTGTCTGACGCACACTGCTTGTCACCGTGGTCTCAGAGTCCATGCGTTCTCCTGCAAACGAATCCAACTTATCATTCTCTAGGGCACAGTGGTGCTCGCTGTGCACACCACATCATCTGTACCCATCCATCTGCGGATGGACATAGACGGTGCTTCCACATTTTAGCTACTGTGAACTGAACT
>PVJA010010294.1:8664-57940 GCA_004027025.1 Myocastor coypus
CTTACGAAACATCTTGCCATCCTCATTCCCAGCGGAGTGTCTTATTTCATTTATTTCATGCGGGGCATGGCCTCTTCTCCCTGTGATTTCTCATATTCCACTGCTCCTCAGCTTCACTTCTTTGCTTGACACAGTCACGGAGCGTCTTCCCGCGGCCTAACTTCACAGAAGCCCCGTGTGCTTGCTGCACTCCGAGCACACGCGTGTGTTCTGCTGCAGGGGCCGTGCTGTTTACCCCGAGCCAAAGGAAACCCTCAGCTTAGCAAATCACTAAGAATTACTGGCACTGCACGTGAACTATTTGTTGTTTGCGTTCAACAACATTTGAAAAGATCTTTTTCTTAGCCATGAGTATTGCGGGACATTCCTTGAGGTTCTGATGTGCTAAACATCTACTCCTTATTTTCTTGCTCTAAGCTCTTCTCTCTTTCCGGGACACATTAAGCAGAATCGCTTAGACCCACTTCGTAAGAGTGGTTCGGGGGAGCCTTATTTCTTAGAGTATGTAATAGGTTCTAAGGAAAAACAGATGGGAAGAAAAGAAGCTTCCGACTACATTTCATACCCCAAGGCCCATCTCTGTCATACTTCTTCTATTCTTGACTTTTCATTGGTTTGGTATCTGGCATGACAAGCTCGTGCGGTGAGCAGTGTCCCCTCACTTTATGTCTGCAACAGTACAAGAACCAACAGATAGCACAGTCCATAGGAGAATTGCAGATTAATGCAAGAATACAATTTATTATGTTTTGCCCTATTTTCCACCTCAGGTTTATTTAATCAGGGTGTGCTAAGCCCAAATCAAAGAAGCCTTAGTGAAGTCGATAGCAATATCCCTTGTATAGAAATATCTCTTTATTTTATTGGGTTTAACATTAAATTTTCACGTTAATAGGCCACCATAAAGATTCCCTAGGAAGTTTACAGTCTTCCTTGTAACTTAAAAGGAGATTAAATATTTTGTATTAAGATTTTATTGTAAACCTCACTTAACTCCACTGTGCATGCCTGGAGCTCCCTTGGAGCAGCCGTCAACAGGAGTGTACACATTTCAAGAAAGGGGAGATTTCAGTGTGGTATTAAATTCTCCCCTTATGGAACTCCGAAACTTCCTAACATCTGCTCTCGCTGTCTCATGGAATCTGAGCTACAAAATGTGAATCCTCCTCTGGCTTTGTGTGCACACATGACACGGAGATCACAGTGTTGACCACCTGTTGTAGAACGCAGCAATATTGCAAAGGTTTACTGGCGGAGCCCTGCTGTTTTTTCCCCTGCAGTATTATTCTTTGTATTTATCTGTGCCAACCACCTGGCACTCTCTTGCTTTTACAAAAACCAAGGGTGGGCCCCTCTTCAGAACGAATCTGCCTATTCCCCGAGAGGCAGAGGAAATAATGGCCCTCACAGATGGCCTGCAGCGTGTGCCTTCGTGGAATATCTAATCATGACAAGCAGTCAAGGATCAACTTTAAGTTGCTGAAATCAACATAGAATGTGACACAAACTTACACTTTAAAAGCGGAGAGCAAAACACATGATTTTAAGATGGCATCAACATTCACAACTGTCTTCCACTTAGAATGTGTGTTGGCAATTGCTTTTTATTTCATCGGAGCACGTCTAAACTGCTCAAGTGTTTGAATGAGACTGAAAATATGTTCCTTTTCCATTATGAGCACATTGTTATGATTGTACTTTTCACATGCTTTTGCAATGTGAAGCTACTTAAAAATGTTTACTGTAAGAAGAATGCTTGAATATTTTACAATATCTTGATAAAAATGAAATTTTCAAAATATACTTTTAAACTACATAGACTTACAGGTAAGATATCAACAACATGGTCAGTGTTTTTACTTAATTTTATTGCATGATCCATCAGTTATACCATAGAATTATAAATATCATTTTATTATTGATTGTCGCTGCCTATTATTTTCGTATGCATTTCTCTTTGCATTCTACACTATTTCCAATCATTCAACTAATCTTAGGCCAAATCCATATACACTCTTTGCTTTTGAGAAGCACAAGCATGGTTGTAACTCTAGTAATTATTTCTCTTAAAGTTACTGGCATTTGAATACTTTTATAGTTTGAAGTTTAGAGTCCTAGTAGGAATAGTGGCAAGTTATAAATGCACAGGACAGGAGCCTCGGTCTGTACTGTTCTTGCTAAACAGTTACGAGCACACTCACTTTTTTGTTTATGCTGTTGACTCAGACATCAGTAAAATATGAGTAAAGTCTGAGCTCCTTGGAGAGCTTTTGTGAGTCCTGAGGTTCTCAACTGAAGATCAGCCCCCCATGACCCATGTCTCTTGTCAGGAACTGATTCCGAGATCTATGTGCATGTTGCTATCACCACAGAACCTTTTTCCAGTCACATTTACTGCATCCTGTCCCTACAGCGCTGAGTTCTTATCAGTACTACTTCATGTACTTCAAAAGGATATTTCAAATTCCATTTCATATATAAACACTATTTCCTCCAATACGTATTTATGAAATTTACTTTTTTTTTCTATTTATGTAATTGGTATAGTCTCACTATGCCGCTCGTACTCATAGTGGCCCTCCCATTTTCAACCTCCCCAGCACTGGTATTGCAGGCATGTGCTACCATGCCTGGACTCCATGACCAGCTCAATAAGCCCCAGGAGTGAGGCCAGAGTGTCATGCAGGTCTGGGGATTTAAGTCACTGTCCCTGTGTTTGCCAAAGCAGGCATTTAATCAGCTGAGCTATTTTGCTGGCCCTGAAGTTTGCATTTTTATAGATACTGAGTGGCCTACCCCAGTCCTACCTCATTATTCATAAGAGAAAGCTAGCGTTCTGTTGACTTCTGCCTAGCCTTCCTTCCTCTCAAAATCTTCCCCTCCACCTTCGAAGTGGATCATATCATCTAAATTTGTTTCCCGACAACTCTGACAAGTTTATAAGCATGAAGCCATAAATAGAAAGTGAAAGTCAATAATAGGGTTTTCTGGAAACTTATAATTCTGGAGATTTCTGAAAGACTTGAGGTGTAAGGAGTGATAGTTTGTTGTGATTGTATAGCCCAGTATTGCTGGGAAACCCAAGGTAAAAATGAGATGATTGTTTTAAGTAATGAAGGTGCTTGATTTAAGCAAGTTAAATGAAGTCTTCATCTCAGCAGCATACAAAGGGCCATCAAAATAGCTCAGCTGACTAAATGCCTGCTTTGGAAAGCACAGGGACAGGGACTCGACCCCCAGACCTGCATGCCACTCTGGCCTCACCCCTGGGACTTGCTGAGCTGGCCATGGAGTCCAGGTATGGCGGCACATGTCTGCAATAACAGTGCCGACGAGGCTGAAAACAGGAGGATCACTATGAGTTTGAGCTGTGTAGTGAGACACTGTACCAATTATATAAATGAAAAAAGCAAATTTCATAAAAAAACTAGATAGATAGATAGATAGATAGATAGATAGATAGATAGATAGACAGATAGATAGTTAAATAGATAAAGTTTTTCCATCAGTAACTTCACTGGTATGAGGACCGCCTCCCCCCCCACATCTGGATGCCGCGTGTAATGGCTTGATACTTTATATAATGAGAAAACAGCAGAAGAGGTTGCTAAATATCTTATTCAAATTAACTGAGCTCTGGCTATAAATGCAGAAGTATCCATGCAGTTCACAAACTGCCGCCTGAGCCAGTGTTTTTAATAGCAGCTCTTGATGGTATTGGCATTCGTGATCATTTTCTGTCTTTGAAGTTGCTGAGTTCAATGACCCGTCCTCTGCATTTATTTGTCAGGGCTGCGAGCTTCCCAAATAACTTTTGAAATTAGGTGTTGATTTTAGATATCAGAAAAATACAAAGTTGCATATCAATGATGAACATAATTCTCATGTAACTATTTTCCCTTAGTCAAGAGTTCTCTTCCACAGACAGAAATGAAACAGAGGAGGAAAGGGAGGAATTACATGACTTTATACTTATTCATGATACGATAAGATAGCAAGTGTCCCTGTCATGCAATCAATGCCAAACTCATTCGTAAAATATGACAAATACAGTAACTCAAATAAATAATAATTCAAGTAATTAGCAGTATAAACACTATTTCCATGTATATATATATATATATATATATATATATATATATGGAGAGAGACAGAGACAGCATGTTAGCCAGCTGTACCCTTCATACCTCATCTGTTTTTAAATAGTTTTCCAATGAAGCAATAATAAATAGCATTTGAAAACAACTCACACAGCAAACCAACAGAAACACCATCAGTTATCTAGTTTGATAATTTTTAAAGACTATACTGATAATCAGACTAAATAATATTCTACTTATTAACTATATATTGTTAGTGCTACCAATTATTATCAAGTTCAAAAGCCCTTTATGACCAGGTGTCATAAAGACTACATATATACATACATATATATATATATATGTATGTATGTATATCACTGAGATTTTCAACACAATTTTTGGAAATAGCAGTTATGCTACAGGATCCCAGTATTCGTCATCTTCCTGATAAGTTCAGTGTTTTCTTCATATGTATAGTTAAGTCAGGAAATGAAAACCAGGGACTTGGGTGAAATCATTCATACATTCCTTTGTGAAACCTAATGTGATCTGTGCCTTGGGCCCAAAGAATCATTCTGGGATAGAGCTATGCAAATGCATCCATAAGCTCAATGAATAGAACCACCAGTGAGGTAAGAATAAGACAGAGAAAATAATTTATGTATAAATCTATTTCTTGGGAAAATTTTAGGAATATTCTCCAGAATTGGAAAATATTTTCTATCTAAATAGTTTTCATTACAACTTGAAGACGATTCTTTGTACACAAGACTGGTGTTGATTTTCCCTGAGAGTGGCTACAAATATATTACTAAATGAAAAACAGGTCCTAATCTACTCCCAAGCATAGCTTTTAGATTTTTAAGTGCAAGAGGTGTGAATCATAGAGTTAACAGATTTAATCAGACACATACAAATAGTTTCCATACTGGGGCAGAGAAAATAGAATGGTTCAAAGGACTTATTTAAGTGGAAATCATTTTAAGATTGACATGTTGAGAATGGCTTGGTTTTCATTCTTTAAATCATCGTGACTGTGAAACTAATGCATATTCATTCTTATGAAATTGTTTCTTCCTATTTTGAAAATTCTCTTCCACTTTATTGTTGAAATTATGGCAAATTGAGAAAATTCACACATGTTATAGGCTGAACAAAGGAAAACTGAATGATTTGAGGTTGTTCAAGTGGAATCGAACACTTCTAAAAGTGATTTACTAGGACTATCACGTGTATTCTCTAGTGTAGAGAAACACATAGTACTGCCTTACAAACCCTGGATTGAAAACTAATTTATTATGCCATGGTGTGTGTGTGTGTGTGTGTGTGTGTGTGTGTGTGTGTGTGTGTGTCTGTGTGATTATCTGAGATACTGATAAGCTGTTGGGCAGATGAAGGGAAGTAGAATCATATGCACTGAAAGAGATGCCTGGGAGTGCATGCAAGAGAGAGAAGAGGGCAAGACCACCAGTGGGAGACCAGAAAGTGAGGCGCCGAGGAAGCAGACCTAGCGGAGGTGAGGAGGAAAGGAGGGATCCACACCCATCAGGAACCTGGACAAGATTTTTAAAAAAAAAAAAAAAAAAAAGATGCAGAAAAGTAGTATGTCAAAGGAAGCTATTGCTACAGAGAAGATTTAAGTGGCATAATATTTACTGGATTCAAAATAAACATATAAAATCCATACTGCATTGTTGAAAGCACATCAGAATATAAGCCACAAGTCCAAGCAGCTGAGTTTCTATTTCAGTTTCCTTTGTAAGGATGGCGTCTAAGGGTCCTTACACTCAGAATTGATTGCATGCCCGCACTGACCCAGCTCTGCCTCTTTTCTGTAAAGGAGGAAAACAAGCACAATTCAAGTGTGTTTTATAAGATTATTGTAATATAAGGACTAAGTATTTTACATGGAATATTTAATTTGGAGTACTGTTAATTAAGCTTAATGATGAATATAATGTATAGAATATCCAGGTAAAATGTTTCAGATACCTTCATGAGAGCACACTGACATTTTCCTTTCCCTTGTTAATATACCACTCAGGCTGTGTGTGTTAGGGCTTCTTTGGCAGTAAAAGCAAGGCCACAGCAAACCTAAGCAATGAAAATTACTGTCTGTTCTCGGGTACGACTGCATGCAGGTGTCCAAGTAGACTCCCGAAGGCTTTCTCTTTTGATATCTTTTCTTTGTGTCCTATGAAGCTTTATGTTTTAGAATTTACCCAAGTACACATAACTTTGGCCACTCATGACCCAACACCTAGGATCGGAGGATTACAACGATTGAAGAAGGAATTCCTGCTCTGTCTTAGTGTATTCAAATCAATTTCAGAGAGTGACTAGGCCCTTTATTGGTCACTGAAGGCAACTCCATAGTAGTGGCTCCTGCAGAGGGCAAATGAAGTGGTTCCTAAGAGGAAAATCAGTTGGAACAAAGGAAGCCTTGTGTATACTTAGAACAGCAGGCGACGTATGAGTCGCTCCTCAGTGGTTGTCTTCAAGGGTACAAATCCACATTTCCAATAGAGAAGATTCAAATTGTCTCCACCTAATGAGACACTAGTATTCTAACTACAAAGAACACTACATCTGCTCAGAAAATTCAAACCTATATTTAATATTTATTTAAATTACATGTAACCTAAAAGATAATTTTCATCATGTTTACCCAGATTTCTGATAATTTTATCGAATAAGAGCATGTTTAATAAAGCTAATAATCATCAAAGCATTCTATCTTCAAATAAAATATGAGATTTCAAATGTTGCACACATCAAAACAGTTGCTTCTTAGTTATGAATTTCTTGTTATTGACATATTTTTCACAGTGGATTTGAAAGAGGAACTAACTCTAAGGCAAAATGTGGAGTGCTTACTTTTATATGAGGAGAGGAAAAAAAGGTGAAGTTTGCTGTCCTGAACTGCAGCAAAGTTAAGACTTATTTTTTAAAAGTTCCATAAAGTTTTACATAGACAACAAGGAAGAAGTGGCTTTTCTGTTCAACAAACCTTGATTTGTGGGTGACCCAATTCTGAGTAAGTCCCACTGCTATTCCGGCAAGTTTATTAAAATCTGTGTGTGTGTGTGTGTGTGTGTGTGTGTGTGTGTGTGTTGCAGAACTTGGTGAACGCATTTGATGAAGTAAGATGCAGATTTTTCTGTAGAAATCATGTCCATGTGTGGCCTGTTGGTGACAAGAAAGTGAAATTGAGCATGTACCCAGCAAACAGAGTCGCATGTCACAGTCAGGCTATCTCTGTATATGTACAGGTTCCAAAAATGAGTACAATCTCCTGTTTCATACTCAGTACAACATAAGAGGTGGGGACGAGACATAACAGTGCAGCCTTTGTGGCTTCATTTCAGAATTTGTGCGTTAAGGAGAGAGCAAAGAGCATCTAATTAGCATCCACGATGCGCTAGTCACTAGGCTAAGTAAGCGCTTCACAGAAATTTGTCATTATTTTATTGTGCATACACTGTGCAAAATAATTTAAATGACAAAATTAGTGCATTAGTGTGAGGAGTTGATTTGTACTTTTTTACGTTTTTGATACAGGATCTCACTATGCAGCTCTGATTCATAGTGATGAATCCTCCTGTTCTCAGGGCTGGGATTACAGGTGTGCACCACCACAGCTGGTCTTGGTGGCTGGCTCAGCGTGCCTGGAGGCAGGGCCAGTGCAGCTTGTGGAGCTGAGATCGAACGCTGGTCCCTGTGCTTGCCTAAGCAGGCGATTTGTTCACTGAGCTATCTCACTGGCTCTTGGTAGATTACTCTTGACTAAAGCCAAGAAGGCCTTTAGGAAAAAGTAAGAAAGGATTTATTCAAAATTAGCATTGGAAAGGTAGCGGGGCCTATTTGCCCCCAATCACCGTCTCTCAGTGAGCAGGTGAGCTAAGGAGTTTTGCAGCAAGAGAAATGGATGCGGGGAGCACCAGCAGACAGAAACAAAGTCAGGTTGTTTCCCTCTTCTTTGCCCTCAGACCCCTTCCTCTGTTTCCTAAGGAAATGAAGTTGAGCCATGATCACCTGAACCGGCATCCACAGGTTCTGAGGTTTTCTTTAGGCTGAAGTGAGGTGCGGGAGGATGTGATCTTGGCCGAGGAAAGGGGAGACCCTTGTCTCTAAAAGATACTATCTGACATGAGATTTTCCTTTTGAGATGCCAGTTGCAATTCAGTTCGCTTCCTCTAAATTTTCTCTAATACTGAGCGTTGGATAAGGTAGGTTTTTCAGGTTCCTTCTAGGTGCCACGAGTCATGCTGCAAATTTCAAGGCCTTTTTTCTTTTTTTAGGAAGCATATTCTTCAGCACAGGAGAATACCAGGATGTTGCTTTCAGTTACATGTTCAGGAGTGGCATCCACCTGTGCATGTATAAGCGCTTTTAAGAGCGTGTTTTTTGAGCAACACCAGCATATCCTAGAAGAACCGTATGCTTAGAATTACTCAAATTGAAGTAGAAATCCTGATCCTCTTAACAAGTAGTCCAGTATGCCAGGCAGAGCTTCAGCCACCTTCATCTTTAGTTTTATGTTGTTAGCCTTGTATGCATATTAAACATATGCATGAATATATATATATATATATATATATATATATATATATATATATTTGTGTGTGTGTGTGTGTATGTGTGTACATGATTTTGGTGTTAGTATTATTATCATGGTCTTCAAAGTGCTTAGTACTTTATTGTATGTTTACTGGCTATTACAAACTTTCCTGACATATCTTTCCAGTGTGCTTGTAATTCATGTTAATTAGAGAACATGAATTATGTACAACTGTTGCCAAAGCATTACAGTTGGTATTGCTATGAAAGTATATATATATATATATATATATATATATATATATATATATATAATTGTCATCAATGAAATAATTAAGTTGCTGGACTTTAATGTTGATAGTATGTTTCCATTAGGAAGAACATTCACACTTTAGGTTTGATAAATTGACTGCTGGAAATGCTTAATCATTGCTATGTAAATTGGCAAAAATTAGAATATATTGATTGAAATGAATATGAGTCCACCTTAGGTTTACCAAAAATGTTTATATTTGTATCTAACACTGAATATAGTGGTTAAGAACAGTAAGGACTGAAAATTAGTTCTTTTTGTTTAAAATAACCTTAACATTTTGGTGGTTGGCTAGAGTTTTTAAAAATAGAAGCAGAGCTGTGATTCTTATTTACATCATTTTTTAACATCTTGTATATCTACTGCGTAAGTTAAAATATTCACACTGTGCATCGGGGCTTTCAAATTTACCAGTAGATTATTTAATGTGAAAATACGTTGTGTTAGCATGATGAAGTTGACTTTCTAATTCCATTTTAACCTATATACTAAAAAAAAAAAAAAGAAAGAAAGAAAGAAAGAAAGAAAGAAAGAAAGAAAGAAAGAAAGAAAGAAAGAAAGAAAATAGCTGGGGGAGGAAGAAAATCAGAAAGAGATAAAGGGGGAGCATTACTGCATCCATCTGACTTGTAGGAAACGGATGATCGGTTAATTCCCTGACTTAATACCCATGTGGGCCCTCATCTCCACCCCCACCCCCACCCCCACCCCCACCCCCAGAGCAACCTCTTCAATGCATAAAACAAGTGAGCTCAGAGAAACTATAAAGATATTGCAACTCACAAATCTGGAAAGTGGCAGGAAGTGTTCTAATTTAGTTCTGTTGCCCCAGAATACATGCTCTTATCTACTTGAAGCAGGTTGAACAGTAAACACTTAAGAGAAAGAAATCAAAACAAATAAATAAGCACACACCTCGCCTTTTAAATTTCAAACTCTGCTGAGACATTTCAGACACATTTAACTGTGTCTATTCCATCTGCCTGTTGACATTGGTTAAAGGGACAATGAAATTGAGCAATAAGCAAAAATGTTTGGAAATAAATAACTGAAATGTTTGTTTGGTTCATTGCTATTTTAATGAGCAAAAATATATTACTGAAGATAATTTTGATTTACATGGAAAGATAATGTATGAGATGAATCTAAAGCAATTTCAAAAGTTTTAGCCTTTAATGTAAGTAGAACTCTGGATTTAACAAGATGAACTAGGGATACTCTGTCTTAGTTACTTTTCTATCGTTTGTGGGACAAATACCCGACAGCCAAAATGAAGAAATAAAAGGTTTATTTAGCTCACAGTTTGTGGAGGTTTCAGTCTGTACTCAGCTGGATCCAAGGCAGAGAGGCACAGTGCAGAGGCTAGCAGTTCATGGCTGCAAAACAGCAGCAAAATGATGACAGAGGCAACCGACCAATCAGGGCAGCAGAGCAACAGAGCGAGTCTCTCTCTCTCTCTCTGTCTGTCTTTATGTTACATCAGGCTCTCTGCCTTAGCCTATCCACCTCAGGCCGCACCTATAATTCCCAGCAGTACTCAGACCCATAATCTCATCAGTACGAAGACATATAATCCCAGTGGATCATCGCTCAAGTTGCAAACTCTAGAACTCCCCACCCCATGATTACATGAGGCTTTGGGGGGACAACTAGACATAAACCATAACACTATATTAAAATATATATACATGAAATAATTCACTTGTAGCTTCTAGCAAACCAAAGTTTTATTCCCTAATGTGTTCTTTAGTGTTAGCAGACTGAACTATTATATTTATGCCAAATCCAACAAATAGTTTATGTAACACTAACCACCTCATGGTAATCTTTTGTTTGGAGAACAACAGCTTCCAAATTATTGACATTATTAGATGTGATTATGTTGTGATAGCAAAGTGCCACCTATAGTTTCTGAAATAGATGTGCACATGGTAGGACATCTCTGGCCTAGAAATTCTGTTCTTGTGTTTCCTTGGCACAGCTACCTAGCTGCTTCTGAGAGCAGGGTGGGTTTATTCTGGTAACCGTGACGTCGGTCAAGGTAGCCTTTCCCACGTTTGCATTTGTTGTGTGCTTTAACCTTTTAGGAAATAATAGATACAGAACAGCTTCTCGAAGGTACAAGTGTTCACAGAGAAACAGAAAGAGCTACTTCAACAGAAAAAGAGGTTTAGATTTATCCAAACATGCCATTGGAGGTTTGGGGTCACAGTATTTTATTTGTCTCAAGGAGAATAGCAGAAAAGTCAAAGGAATGAGAATAGAATTTGAAAGCAAAGAGCTACGTCTCATTTTCACTTCCAAACACACAGATTAATTCTATTTGCAAAGACCCTGGGTAAACACTTGAGCCTGTGGTGCTGTCTAGTATGGTGTTTTAAGGAGCTAAGTCCTTGGTAGGCCCTTTTAGTATTTTCTGAATGGTGTCTGGTGTACCCAAAAACCATCCTTAGCATGCCTTAGGATAAAAGAAACAAAGCATCCAAGACCTGCTCTTTTGTCTTGACTTTATTTCATTTATTTTAAAACATGGAAATCCCGCTTTTAAAACTATTGCTTGCCTTTTAACAACTAAAATACTGTAAAGGCACGTGGACTACAAACTGTTATTTATGCTTTACATTTAAAATTTTATTTCAACAAATTTATACTAAGCGTTCTTTCCCGCATGGTGCTCTTCAAGGTGCTGGAGTGACTGAAATTAATTTAGAAAGAGAGCAAGCAGACTGCCCTCATCAAATATTATGTTCAAGAAGGAGAAAGAGGTGATGACCAGACAGTGACATAGTAGTAAAATTCAAGTCTTCCAAAATGACAGGTGTTATAAATGAGGGTCAGGTGATGCTGTGAGGTGTCTTGCTATCCATTATCATTAAAAGTTCAACATATTATATTTTCTAAAAATCAGATAAAGCTCATTTCATCAAACTGTCCTGTCAACCCAGAGCAGAGGATCTGGAATGAATGGCAATCTGCAGCTCCTTATCTGGGCTAGGAATGTAGACCCAGGTTTTCATCTTTTAAAGTGACATAAACGATGGCTCCTGCATGCAAAGGCATTGTTCATGGAGTCTCTGGTTCAAGAAATGCTGATTTTTCATTTTCATCAGCAGATATAACCAGAAGTTAACAGTGAAGAGAACAGAAGTCCTTTTCTTTTCAGTTTAAAAGGGCTCCTAGTGCTGGCTGGTGTCATTAGTAGCCCCATGCTTGGTGTGAGTGGCACCTCCCAGCAGGCTGGTGGCCTGGGTGGGACATAAGGCAAAAGGAAGGTGGCCTCATGGCTGCCTCCTTCCGGCCCGACTGTGGAGTGCTTGTCTTCTCCCAAGCCACCCTGCCTTAGAGCTAGCAGACTATGGACTGAAACCTCTACAAACTCAGCTAAAATAAAATTTTCCTCATTTGAAAAAAAAATTGGAGGCCTTTCTCACTGGATAATGACTTGATTAAAGATTTTTCTGTAAAAGCAGGTGAAGGCTGGCACTATTAGATTGGCTAAAATATCCCCATATTTATTGCATGATTATATTTTTTTCTCAATAACATGTTCCTCTGTTTAGGAGTAATGTTTGTTAGGCACTAGAGTAAACAGAGACATTTAGTGGCTTGTGACTGAAAATATGATTAAAGGATTACTCATCTATTTCTTCATTCTATAAGCCTTGGGGTGTCTAGAATACAACTTTCGTGTCATAAAATTAAGCAGGAATGTAAAGTTGGCCCTTGATATCTCCAGGTTCTGCATCTACAGATTCAAATCAATGAAATCTGAAAACGTCTTGCATTGTCCCCTAAGCAATACTGTACGATAATATACAGAGAACAATTAGGCTCTAAAGGTTCTTAGTTTAAGAAACACAAGACGTGTGTTTAAATTACAGCTAAATACTATGTCATATCTAAGATACTTGAGCACCCTCAAATTTCCATAGTCACAGGGACAGGGTCCTACACATTGTGCCCCGGGAACTGGGCGGGGACTACATGCTGAAGGAGTTCAGACAGCAGGCCAGGAACTGCTGTCCTTTAAAAGACCTGTCCGCAGTGTTGCTAGGACCTTTTCCTAGTACCTGGGAGCTCGCATTCTGATTGCAGCTAAGTCTGGCTCTCCGTGCTTCCACAAGTAGTTCAGGTTTTGCTAGACTATTACTTTCCTTGTGTGAGCCTGGAGTTCTGCTGTGTGCTTGGATGTGAGTACCGCCTTTCTGACAAGCTCTCCTCATGGGCTGTTCACAGGTGCAGGAAATAGCAGCTGCATCCGAGACTCAAGGAGAGAGGAGAGAAAATGCTTCAGTGTTGAAGCCCGTTATTCTCTGGCCTTTGCATCTTTGTGTCTTCGCTCTGTAGCCTGTCACTAAAATAAAGCATAGGGGCAAATTGGCCTAAGTGCCAAGCTCCTAGAATTTCACTAGAGAATCATCAGATGTTTGATGAGTCATGGCCCTTTGGGGCATGAAAGACCATGAATATACATGCAGGGCATAAAGTTAAAATTTTCTGTGTAAGTGAGTCTAAAATTTCTGAAAAACTGATTCTTAACAGAAATTTTGTCCCCAGTGAGATATTTTGCCTTATCTGAAAATAGTTTTGCCTACTGGGGTATGGGATTCATCACCTGAGTAAAGGCCTACAGAATGAATGAAGGAAGGAATGCTCGTGTAATGATACCTTCAGTAGCCATGTGGAGGATGGGAGTCCTCCTGTGAGCAAAGATGCCCAGGGCATCGCTGAGTGTGCCACAGTGGGTAGGGCTTGCTCTGCCACAGGGTGAAACCAGGCCCCAAATGCCAGGTCTCCTAAGCTCGCAAAGCTGCTTAGGGAAGAACTGAAGCTACACAGTGACATATCTAAAATTTAAAAATAATGGGAAAGCTAAGAAAATAAGACTTAAAACAAACTGCAAAATTGCTGTGAAACTTAAATTTACTCAGAATTTTTACAAAATTTAAATGATTGAAATATTTATGTCGAGTTCATATTGTTTGAAAAGATATAGAATCCCTGAAATATGTTTTTGAAAATCCTGCTCTTTATATGCGCGAGAATTAACAACAGAATTACTCTGTTGCAAGAGACGCATCTCTTTGATGTACTCTGGCTGCGTGTGGGAAGATACACATGTATAACCTTCCAGTACCACCAGGAAATACGTTGGGAACCCGGGGTGCCATGGATCCATTTCCTCTTATGATTCTGGCAATGTTTCTACAGATGACGCTAGGAAGGTTAGTGTGAAATAATGCTAACAGAAATGACATGCTTCTGCACTTCTCAAATTAATTTCTTTTAGAGAAGAAATAATGTCAGTGTTGGCAAAGCTTTGGATTCAGAAGAGTAAGTGAAAATTACTTCCATGTCAATAGAAGCCCTACCTTGAAACTAGGCTCAGTATATTGATACAGTGAAGCAGAGGTGGTAAGAAGTTGAGCTAATCATTAGACAGTGAATCAGTGAGGACCCGGGCTGAGGTCCTCCTTGTTTTTCCATGTTAGGATCTGACAGGACCACCTGAAGGAAATAATAGGAGTGGAGGGGGGCTCATTATTGACAAGTGACTATTACTATATATGTGGGCAATTTAAGGAGGAATAGATAAGAGAATGAGTATGTACATATTACAACATGTTATGTAATTATATAGTAAAACTCATGATGTCTGAAGTATAAAATTCCTTTGTTTATGTTGTATCTTCAAGGAGGATTATACTGTGTCCTGCACTCCAGAAAAACTGCTCTGGAGCAATAGGTTGGACTGAGGAACTGGGCATCCCCTGGTTGTTTAAAAAATTATAATGTTCCATATTTTTTATGTCAGTGGATGCAAAATTGCTCCAACCACATATGACCTTCCTTTATAAGACCAGTGATATTTGTTAAGTCAGATTTTGCTACTCGGATTTTGGGCCATGACAGACAAAATTTAATGAGAGCAGAACCCTTGCTCTTTTTAAATAATTCAACTTAATTTCTCCAGCACCTTGCACAGCATACAGAAGTGAGTGACAAACACAAATGATTAAATAAAATTTCCACTATATCATCGCTATTCTTTGCAGTGAAACGGTACAAAATTTATATTGATATCCCTATCCACAGGAAACTAACTTTATACAGATCTGGGCATCTGTGAGATTTAAACGTGGGGAGATCTGGAGTAAAACTTTTAATTATCATGTTTTTTAATTATGTGAAAAACTGTTAAATATAATGAGTTTTTATTATTTATTAAGTATTGTTAATTTACAAAATTGTGTTCTGTCAAAGTTCAGGTGCACATAATACGGATTAATATAAGGTAATGGCTTTCACACTTGATTGACATTCTTGGGCTACATTTCTCCCCACTGAATGACTAATCGGCATGAGGACAATTTCCTGTTGTATTTACTACTTTCTGGAAAATGAGTTCAGTCTCCTACCACTGTAGAGACACAGGTGATGAGTGCAAAGTTGTAGTTGGATAAAAAATAACATGAGCAAAATCAGGGATATGACCCCCTTATATACTGCCTTTAGTGTATTCCTCATCTGTAGTAATTTATATCATGAAAATAAGTCAAAACTTGGCCAAGGCATACGCTACCAGACTTATGGCTTGGAATGATACCTGGGAGTGAAACAAGGTCTCCAGGACACACACCTAGAACGAGTCACTTTTGGATGTGACATGCGTTGAGATTAAAGTGAGAAAGGGCCAATTTAGCCTTGAACTGCAGCACCATCTGAAATGTGGCAGATGTTTTAAATATGTCAAAAAGTAACTAGGACCTCTTTTGATATATTTCTACTAAGGGTCATTTTCCATGTTTAATTAGTTTTTTTTCTGCCCTTGCTAATGAGTTTTTTTTTTTTTTTTTTTTAATGCATTGTACAGTTTGGAATTATCCCTATAGCATGGAACTTGCCAAAAGTTAGCTGAAAGGTTGATCAGTGTCAATAAGTAGGAAATCACAATGAGGTTTAAGGATGGCTATTAAATTAAAAAGCATGCATGAAAAGGAGTCCTTGCACACCATGGGTGGGGATTTAATATGTACAGCTGTTAATGAAACCAGTATGAGGAATCTGCAAAACATTAAAATAGTATGTGCTACCTGGGTATGCATGCAAAGGAAGTGGAATTGGGAAGTGCACAAGAGAACTACATTTACATATGGAATCAACATAAATGTTCATCAGCACATACATGAGAATACATGTGGACTACATGCATGATGGATTACTGCTTACATATCAAAGAAGGAAGCTGTGGCATGCATGAAAATATGAATGAAATTGGAAGATATAAGTGAAATCAGCCAAGAAGAGAGAAGTGTCATACGATCTCATTTTCATATAAAAATTCATAAGCAAGAGAGGATGGGGTGGTACTGGGGCTTGAGCGTGCGCTCTGAAAGATGGTGATCGAAGTCCACATTTCAGAGGGAGGGAAGGAAGAGGCTCAAGGGATTCATTACCCATCACCGCAACTGTGGCTGATCACGTAGTACCTGTACTCTTGTGAATTGTTAAGACAATATGTTTCACGTGTTTTCATCCAACAGTTGAGGAAGAAGAAATACATAGGTGTATTTCGTGTATGATGGCCCTTCCAGAAAGCATGCAGATTTCCAAATATACAGTGTATGTACATTTGGAAAGTGAAAGTGAAATTGCTCTTTAGAAAGGAAACACGAAGGATGAGTCAGGAGTTTAATGAGATGGACTCAGTGACTGTGTAGAGTTTGTCTCGCTATTCAAGAATGAGATGTTTACACTAGATCCTAACAGGTATTGGCCTGTTACCTGGAGGTAGGCACATCATGCAGGGCACTGCGGCAGTACTGCAACTCCCACGAACACTGTGTGGAAGTGAGCCATACTGCCAGCCAGGCTCACTAAGCAAAATTTATCCAATGATTAGATTCAAAGTCATGTGAATACTATTTCCAAGTGTACTCACCATTGTTTAGAACTGCTTGGGAGGGACTTCACTGAACGTGAATTTTGCCATTTGCTTTTATCTGTTGTCTGCATTCTAAATCAGTGAGTTCCACCTTTCCACTTTTATAACCATAATCATTCTAACTAGTTAGAAATATGCATTTCTAGCCTTGCTTTAAAGCATAGAGATCTCCTAAAATAACAAACACCAGGGCTTGGGAGATAGCTCAGTGGCATAAGTGCCTGCCTCAAAAGTGTAAGGCCCTAAGTTTGATTCCCAGTTAAAAAAAAAAAAAAAATCAAGCAAACAAAAACCCCAACATTATATGGGACCTTGTCAGATTTCTCCTACCTGATTTCAAGCTCAAAGTCAGATTTTGTGTGCCTTAATTAAAAAAAACAAAAAAACAAAACAAAAAAAAACACAAAAAAAACGCATGTATCTCGTATATATCAGTAGACACAGGCCTACTTAAAGAGAGAACTATGTGATAGTATGGGCAGATTTATATACCTTCTGCCTCATTTTACCCATCCTGCATAACACTGCTGATTATGCCATTTTTTTCCAGTTTAAATTTAAAAGGATTTGGTTATCACTTCATCTTTCCTTGGAATTATATTTTCTGTGGGTAGAGGCAATCAGCAATTTAAATTTAAACTGAGCTCCCATCATATATAATTTGTAAGATTTTAGAAGACTACAATTAGGTATAGTAATCAAGTTAGCATTGAAAGTTCAATTTTTTTGTTACTATCTGCCCCAGCTGTAACCTTGGTGAGTTGATGTAAATTATTGATAGTGCTCATTTTTTATGCCTTTTGACTTTTTCCCTTCCTCATGAATTTTTGTTATAGCTTTCTAACCAAATGAAATTTTCTCTTTCTTTCTTTCATTTTAAATGGATTTGGTTGTTGTAGGGTCTCACTATGCAGCTCAAACTCATAGTGATCCTCTTCTCTAAGCCTCCCCAGCACGGGGGTTACAGGCCTATACCACCACACTCAGCATTTGCGGCCCACTCAGCCTAACCTATCCATTATATACGGTGCTGTGACTTCAACTGGAAATGTGTAGAATCTATAGATATTGGTGGAGAATTTATACCCAAATTGGGAAACTTCCCAATTGTGAACACGATATCTATATCCATTACTCTTCCTACTTTTAATATTTTATTACTAGAGGTTGAATGGAGGGCTACCTCACCCTGAGATACTTTCCCAGCCTTCCCCATTTAGTTTTAAACTTTTCAGATAGGTATTTGGTGAGTCACCAAGTGGTCCAGGCTGGGACGTGGTGATCCTTCTGCCTCACCCGTCCAAGTTGGAGGGATTGCAGCCACTACCACTGTGTCTGTCATGAGCCTCTCCTTGCTTCTTTCTCCTTGTCTTTTAGATTTTTGTCACTATACAAAACATGCATGCACCTTAATATATTTAAACATAGATGTTTCATTTATTGGCGATATGGTGCATGGTATGACTTTTCAATTTTACCTGTTCACTTTTTGTATATGACAATACAATGAGTTTTACATCCCACAACTTGCTAGACACCTTTATCATGAGAGATGCTGTATTGCCTTGATTTTGTTTTGAGATTACAAGGATATTTCTGCATATATATGTTCTGCTTTTAAGAATAATATGTATCATTTTTTCCATATCCATTCAGGAGGTCTTTTATTTTTCTTGCTGCTAGAAATATCCCTTGGAGAACTTCCAATACAATCATAGTTTTGAGAAAAAATTTTCTTGTTTGTCAGAATTTAGCTCCAACTGCCTTCAGCTGCAGGTGTTTATAGATGCCACCTATCAGGTTAATGAAGCTCTTAATTGGTCGAGAGTCTCAATGAATGTTGAATTTTGTCAAATGGATTTGTCTGACTAATGTCTCATTTTGGTATCAGCGCAATACACTAGATAACATCAAGTGGAAGGGGGTCGCTCCCACTCGTATTCTGTGGATGTGATTTAAGGAAACTGTTACTACTTACTCTTTAAATGTTCAAAATGTTTCCCAGGAAATGCTTTGGAAAACAAATGACCTTTTGAAAAGCTTTAATATATAACTTCTTAACAAAATGTAAAACAAAACGTGATGCTCTCTAGTTTTTTGAATGTATTAACAGTTTTGAGTTCTTTTTGGAGGAGTTATGCTGTTCCATACTATTGTTCACTGTAAGGATAGCTAGTTATTTTGTTAATTCTCTATTATACATTTAATATTCATAGGTTCAGTATTGATATCTTTCTTCACCATGACTTGATAATTGTAATCTCTCTCTCTCTCTCTCTCTCTCTCTCTCTCTCTCTCTCTCTCTGTCTCCCTCCCTCCCTCCTCCATCCAGACTGCTTCTCTGTCTCTCTGTTAATCTAGCTGGAGCTGAATTAATCTGGTTTTACTCACCTCCATTTACCCATATCAATTTGAATTTAAGTTTGTTGGAGTCTTTTTCTATGATTTTCGATTCTATGATATTTGCAGTTTAACTATTTCTAATATAAATTCTCCTATCTCTATTCTTTATTATATATTTTTCTACTGTATTTGTAATAACATTCAGGTGCTTGGCAAATGTAGTAGATTGCTCTGTGCAATTTTCTCGTTAGCTGTTTCTGAGATTTTAATCATTTTCCTCAGCATCAGGAAGAAATGGCAGTATTTGCTACAACAAAAATGTACAGTTGGAGCTGGCGAGATGGCTCAGTGGTCTAGCGCAAGCTTAGGCAACCGCAGGGACCGCAGTTTGATTTCCAGCACCACATGCTGTGTCAGCCCCACCCCCAGAGCAGACTGAGCCAGCCATAACATAAATAAATAAATTTTTTTAAAAATATAAAATATTTTAATATTTCCGTTTTAAAGTGGGCTGAAAGGAAGAAAAAATAGGTGAAAAATGCTTGTAAACCAGAAAGTTATTACACTGTAACTTGGTCTCCAACTATGTTTGTTAGAAAAGAGCAAGTTCCGCCTCCACGTTAGCACGAGTACGCATTTGCTGTTCCTGCCTGGTCAGTCCAGCTGGACCCTGCCTAGCTCTCTGCACAGTGCGCATGCGCACTGTGACGACTGTGTGAGCGTGAGCAGCGCTGGTCCCCAGAACTAAGTCCGACACAAGGTCCCTGCTGAGTGCGGCTCCACCTGGATTAGCTGGTGGTTAACTTCAGCAACTCAAATGGATGCGCTTTTCCCCTGTGTTCCACTGTAGTTTGAATTTACTCTTTTGGCTCTTCAAAGAACTATAAAAATGGACTTGCTCAATGATTTGTTTACTGACAAGCTGAAATACAAGCTGTAGACTGTTTCTTTATGAGCAATGAACCAAATTATTTTCTTAATTGGATTCCTCCTGATGTTGCAAGGATGAACTGCTAAACTCTAATTTTTAGTCAATCAAATCTAAATCCATGACATTCTGAAAGTCACATGTAGTTCATTTTGTTATAATTTAAAACTGTAATAATTTTTAAAGAAAATCTCATTATCATCAATGAATAATTTTCAACTTTAGAGGGCCTCCCTTCCTACTGTAAGTTAAATATGTGTTTCCTAGTAAGTCATTATTATTCATTGGCATTTTACTGGAAATGGTCAAACAGTGACATTAATTATTGGTCTAGGTTATATGGTTTTTTCTAAGTGGCTCATGGGGCTCAGGAGTTGGAGTATCTCCCAAATCAATGTCATGTGTGTTCTGCTGACACCCAAAGTTCATCAATTCTTTTCTACTTCTGCAAGTAATGAGAACAATTATTAGTCGAATGCATATATAATACACATAATGAAATGATTCCTCAGAATCTGCACTGGATTTGTCCCAGGATTTCCACAGACAACAAAATTCATGGGGACTTGAATCTTTTATTTAATGGGCAGCAGAGATAACCCCGGCAGTCTAAAGGCTGCCTGGCAAGCTGCAGGATCTGGGCTCGATGCCTGGTAGCAGTTACCATGCCATCCCTGGGCTGAGTCAGCCACCGAGACCAGACATGGTGTAGCACGCCTGTAATCCCACTGCTGGGGAGGCTAAGATACAGGACCACTATGAGTTTCAGCTGTATAGTGATACCCTATGCCAAATAAATAAACGATTCAAAAATCATTTATTTATGCTTATGTATTCAGTACAGGGTCTCACGTCTGGTCTCAGGGTGTGGCTCGGCTTTCCCAGGGTGGGCACAGCAGCACCTGTGACTCCAGGGAGAGAAGCCAGTCTCTGCACTTGCCAAGGCAGGTGCTAGTCTGCTGAGCTACCTCACCAGCCCCAAAATGTATTATTTAAGAAATGTGTACCACTTGCACGTAACCTACACAGAACTTCATAGTATTTTTTATATCATTCAGATCATCTCTAGACTGTTTAAAATACTCTAATGTAAATGTTATGTAAATGGTTGCTATAATGTGCAAGTTAAGGCATGTACTTAAAAACGCATAAATGTTCTATAGAGATGAGCAATTTAAAAATATGTTTAATCTCCACTTTTTTTAATCCATGGAAAAAAGTGTCAAATTATGATGTTAATTGTTAACTCTCTCAGGCCTGGGAGAAAAAGAAAAAAAGAAAAAAGCTTAACTTCCCAAGTCCCAGAGCCAGTAAATAGAATGAAGTTCCTAAACCCACAAAGAATTTCTTAAAATATTTAGGAAAGCAGTAAGGTGAATGTTTATTATAAGCTTTGGAATATAGCTTTCATGATTCCATTGTATATTTTTTTTTGCATGATTCCCACTATGGAACTAGCTCTTTTTTGGGGTGTGGGGAGTACCAGGAATTGAACACAGGACCCAGAGCAGGTGCTTATTCTACTGAGCTATCTCCCCAGCCCCTTGAACTAGCTCGTAATACTACTGAAAGTATTGGTTCAGGGAGGAAATAATTGACTCTTCTGGAGTCCATGTGCACACAACGTGTGCAGGTCTGACCCTATATGTAGCCAATTGCACACAAAGTAACTCTCGGTGTGTGCAGAAAGTTTGCTATTTCATTCTACCTATCAGTTCCTCTGTTTCATTCTACACATCTGAAAAAGACTGTCGTTGGGTTGTGACTGGTGCAGCTATTTAGGGACGCCAGTGATGTTGAGCATAGACGACGGTTCTCCTCACAGGACACCCGACGCCCTCCTTTGAGGCAGATCTCCTTCTCTGATTACAAGGCTGTGCCCTACTTTAGCCTCTCGTCAGTGCGCCTCCCAAGTCACGTGTAGTTGTGAAGGAACATATAATCAATGATCAGAAGTTCTGTGGGTGGCGAGTGCCTCAGACAAGACAATTAACTCTCAGAGAATTTCAGTATCATGATTTGGAGACATTTTCTACTTGAAAGCCTCTTCTGATCCAAGTCACTTTATTGAGAAGCATAAGACAAAATTGAGAAGAGCTACGTAATTATTCTACAAAATTAAAACAGAAATATTATTCTGTTCATTGTGTCAGAGTTCAGCAGATAGTTGACATGAGACTTTTTAACTTTGCTGGTTAATTTAACATGTTTTGTTCCCTCTGGCCTAAGGAAATCAATTTGATAAGTTTTAAGAAAAAAAAATTATGAACAAAATTAAGTATAATAGGGCTGGGGAGAGAGCTCAGTGGTCCAAGCACCTTCCTGGGAAGTTCAGGGACCAGGGTTTCATCTCTAGTACTACGTGCCATGCTGGCTCCACAATGTGCTGGTCACCGAAGACCAGTGTGGTGGTGCACACCTCTAATCTCAGTGCTAGGGAGGCTGAGACAGAAGGAGCTCATTGAGCTAAGTCTCAGCTGTGCAGAGAGATCCTGTACAAGAGCTGAGTCTGAGCTGTGCAGAGAGACCCTGTACAAAATAAATACGTATAAAATAAGTTAAAGTAAGTCCAATAAAATATTTATAGAATAAACTATATCTTATAGAAACCTGCCATGGCAAAATATAGCAGAGCTTTATCAAAAATATATACTTTTTTTAATAATGAAGAATTTAGGCATGTTAATAGTTTGTTGCCTGGCCTGATAACTCAGCGGAGTAACACCCCTGTTTAGCCAGAGTGCAGCGGCTGGGGTTCGATCCCGGTGTGTTAGGTGGCCCCACCCTGGGTCACACTAAGGCAGCCATTGAGATTGGGTGTGGTGGTGCACGCCTGTAATCCCAGCACTCTGGAGGCTGAAAACAGAGAATCACTATGTGTCTGATCTATGTAGCAAAACACTGTAGACCCTGTCCTAAAAATAATAAAAAAAAGTTTGCAAAGTTATTTGCTATGTTAATGAGCTAATGTATATTCCAGATTCTATAATTTGTTATAATTGGTAGAATATTGACTAATTAATTGGCCCAGATTTTATTTTAAATTTTGTAAATTGTCATTTTCAGTTTAAGACACCACAGAAGAAATTTTAAAAACTAATATATTACCTAATATTTATATCAACAATTTGAATAACTGGAAGTACACTGTCACTACAACTTGGATATTGTTCCTAATCAGTGTCTAACTCAATAGGCTCCTCTTCTCCAGCTACTAATGTTAAACTTCAATGCGATGCACAAAGTTATTTTTGAGATTTAATTGTTTAGAAAGACTTTTTGGTTGGTCCTAGAAAATGCACAGAATCTTAAATGAATCACCTCTTTTAAAAGTTTCATTTAGTTGCCAACTATGTCAAGGAAAAATTCCTAATTAAAACAAATTCTGTGAAATAAACACTAAGTAAACCTTGTGTAAGACTTACTTATCTGCAGGAAGGAAATGTTCACACTCAGCGGATTTTATGGCCCATAATTTATGATGCCCACTGTGTAGGCATGTGAAGAGAAAACTCCAAGCCTTGGAACAGAATAGAAAGCAATCGTAGTGCCAGCTTCTTCTGGCATACATCAATTATGCATCTACTTGCACGCCAAACAGAACAGTGTGAAATATGATCATATTATACAGTGATCATAATATATTCTTTATTTTTAAAAAATTGCAATGAAAGAACTACTGCCATAAATACCCCTCAAGGATTCGCCCTCGCTTTGCACAAGCCTATCGTATGAAACTTGGGGCTTTCTGAAATCATTCTTCGCCTTTGCTTCCCTGCCTGCACTGATGTGTAGACCCTTTTCTGCCTCTACTATAAAGGTGCGATATTTTCGAGGACTTTGTCTAAAGAGCTCAAACTGTATTCCATACCGCGTTTATCAAAGCCTACCTAGAATTTCTATCTTTTTCATCGCTCTCCCTCCAGGAAAGAGTTTCTTCATGTCTTCTGCTGGTGGTGGTGCCTAAGCTGTTAGAAGTTTATGTTTTCAAAATTTGCAATGTAATTTCACATTCAAAACAATATGTTTCCTCTGTTTTGTTTGGCCTTGAAGGGCTGATCTTTTCTCGCATCCCAAACACCTATCAAAGTTTCCTCTTTGCCACTGTGCTGTGCACAGGTTCTTGTTCATGCAGACACAATACATTTTCATTATATCTTCTGATATATTTTTATCTCAGTAAATGTAGAATAAAATAATCATATTGCTTCACAATATGTTATTAAGAAAATACTTAATTGTATACACTGTGCATTCAAATTTAGGAGGGTCCCCAAAGACTTAATTATCAACACAGCATGTCAGAGAAATATCTATAAGTATTTCGAGGTTCTTTTTTTTTTATTATTTACGTATTTGGTACAAGACCTCACTATGCAGTTTGAACTCATAGCAATCTTCCTGTTTTCAGCCTCCCCAACACTAGAATTACAGGGGTACACCCACAACGCCTGGACTCAGTCGCTGGCTCAGCGCACCTGTGGAGCGGCAGGACTGGTGCAGCATGTGGGTCCAGAAATTGAACCCTGTTCCCTTCACTTTCCAGAACCACTGGCTATCTCACTGACCACTCAATATTGTTTTTAATGAATAGAACAGGTTTATTGAGAGAAAGCTCCTGTCTGAGAGAGAGACGGGAAGGGGGGGTCCCAAGTGGGAGTCCCCTAGGACCTCATTAATTTTTTTTAAAGAATTTTTAAAAACTTATTGATTATTTTCTTGTTTCAGAAACTTCGTTTGTTTATTCACTCATTTTTACAGCTGGCTCAGCCTGCCCCAAGGGCCGGGCTGGTGCAACATGTGATGCCGGGGATCGAACCGCGGTCCCTGAAGCCGTCCAAGCTTTCCCAAGTAGGCGCTTTAGACCATTGAGGCATCCCACCGGGCCCGAGGACCTCATTAATTTTTAATATTTATTCTCACTATCAAAGCCAGTAAAGCCAGAGATCCTTATCTAAATACCATTTATAATGAAAAATTTGTAAATTAAACTATGATGAATCATTATAAAAATAGAGCACTGCACATGAAAGAATAGTTCACTCTAAGATAAGTTATTTCTATTATTTGAGGATTATGATTTTAAATCAAATAAATACTATACTAGACAGAAGTATGATTTTAAAATAACACATTAGGCTTTCAAGTTAAGCTATATAATTTATATACTTATATATTTTAACTAGAATTTTACCAAGAAAATTGTATATATGTATATATATATATATAAAACATATATATCTGATTGTTTGCTATATATTACATATGATGAAAAAACCTATTTGCTAATCATGCATATTATAAAAGCGACATTTTTAGTGAGCTTTTAAACTTTGCAATTTACTCTAAAGTCTATGCCTACTCAAAATTCTATAGTTGCTTAATTTTCATCCATGTAATAGCTGACAATTTAAATTATTTGATGTCTATTTCTTTAGCCCTAGAAATAGAAGTGACTGGCTGAAGGAACACATAACGAATGCTTCCTTCATTCCAATAAAACTTATCACTTGTTTTTGTTTTTGTTTTTGTTTTTGTTTTGTCTTTTTGAGACAGGATCTTGTTATGCAGTTCAGGCTGGCCTTGAGCTCACTTTTGTAGCTCAGGCTGGTCTTGAACTCGCACCAATCCTCCTGCCTCAGCCTCCCGAGTGCTGGGATTACAGACGTGTGCCACCACGCCTGGCTACTTGTTTTCAATGTAAAATGCACTATGATAGAATAGACATCCAAAAAGATGTTGCTGAACTTAGGTGCCTGTTATTACTCACAAGATGTAGATTCAGAGTCTCTTATTACTGCCTCAATAATATTTTGCATGAAAAGAAAGATCTGTACTAAGATGTGTAGGCAAGAAATCATGTCTGCATCTTGTACTCTGAACAACTATGATGGAGACAACATTATGCAATGTATTAGTTATTGTAAACTAAATTAACAAAAATAAAAATATTTTACATTGTCTGAAATTTCAAAGGAAAGCCCCTTCTGGTCCCTTGGAGTGACGCACACACTGTTTTGGTGGCACTTCTGTCCTCTTGAGTGAAACTCTTCCATTCCTTCAGATGCATCCAGGGCAGCCTGAGTTATGAATGCAAGCAGACACGGTTATCAGATAGCAAAGGAGCTGAATGCTCCTCATAACCTACGGCCCCCTGAGCTACACGACTGGCATGCTGTCCAGTACTGAAATATATTTTCTTATACAAATTAATATACATTGATTTTTTTCCTCAACAGTCCCAGCTTTGCCTGCCCTGCTGTCATGGCCAGTGACTCCCTTTACCCCCAAAAGATTTCTGCTTGGAATCGTAGATGACACAACCATCGAATTAGAAATAGGATAAGTGAGTGAGGGACTGTGAAAACTCCTGAAAATTTGTCTTTAGCTATAAAAAGAACGGGATGTTAGTTGGTTAGATCTTCTCAGCTTATGCCTTTCTGATTGTTTGCTTTTCTTCTCAGAGAAGCGGCTGCTTCTTTTGATGGTCATACTGCCTTCTTGAGGTGCCAGTTGGGGATGGTGTGAAGAGTAGAAGCAGGGGCTGAAACAGAAGCATAATGCCAAAACTTTTGGACACAAACAGACAAAAATCTGGTCATTTCAGAGGCTGTATTTTCCTCAGCAGCCAGTAGAAAATAAATAGGCAAATAATAACCCAATGAGTTGCTATTCTAAACTCTGAGTGGTGGGTAGTAAATACAGTCTTTTTTCTGACAGAGTCTTGCTATGCAGTTCAAGCTGGCCTTGAGTTCACTTTTGTAGCTCAAACTGGTCTCGAACTTGCACTGTTCCCCCTCCCTCAGCCTCCCAAGTGCTGGGATTGCAGGCGTGCACCACCACACCCGGCCTAGTAAATACAGTCTTGATAGAGAACTGACTCACTTAAGAATTCAACAGTTAAAATCAAGTCATCTGAGTTATTAAATAGTATGAAACTAAATATAATTAATTTTAAAACTAGCAGTATCCATCACAATAATTTTCCAGTGTTGTTTATTGATTGCTCAGTGCTCGCAAACCTGACAGCTAAGCTCTTGACACTGTCACCACGGATGCTTCCTTTACCAGTTTATAAAGAATCTCCTTATGTTATTTTTCGTGAAATAGCTTGATAGCATCCACCTGCATGAGTGCACTAGAGAAAGACTGCCCCGGCTGTTGCTTGGGACAGCCAGGTGAGTGTGTCTCTCTCCCGTTGCTACCTATATGTAGGCTGCAAGGTAACACTATGGCTCGTTAGCAATTGCTGAAATTTCCTGCGATATCTCTGTACCTGGCAACTTACTAAGGGAATTTGTCATGTTATTCCCACAGCAGCAAATGAAAGCAGATGTTGCTGTTACCATTGTATAGTTAGTATTAACATTATGCCCCCCAAATATATTTTGGTGAAAATAAAATTGAGGCCTAGACAGATTGAGCACTATCCTTTAGGAAGAATGTATATTTTTGATGTTCAATTTTTAAACATATACAAATAATGTGTAGAGTCTGATTTCAATTTCCCAGTAAGTTCAGTCTATACAAGAATAAGAAAAGACTATTGTTGGGGCCTGGAAGGATGGCTCAGTGGTCTAAAGAGCCTGCTTAGGAAAGCTTGGGAGGCTGCAGGGACCATGTTTCGATCCCTGGCACCACATGCTGTGCCAGACCTGCCCTCAGGGCAGGCTGAGCCGGCCATAAAAATAAATAAATAAATAAACAAACAAAAGTTCTGAAACAAGAAAAAAAAAATAAAAAAAGAAAGAAAAGACTATTGTCACCAAGCACAGGCTCCCTCACTTAGGACGACAACAAAGAAGAGTGACGACTCTGTCTCTATGGAGATGATTCGTCCAGGACACCATGAAGAAGGCATTTGCAAATGTCTTGCTTCCCTGGCTGGTCTCTGGTTTCGAATTGACAATTAATGGAACGTTCATACAATAGGTTGCTGGCTATTTCCTTCTTTCCTTTGAAAAGAAGGAAAATTATAAATATTTGTGAAGATCAGACCAAATATGCACACGTTTATTTATTATTTTCCTACACCGGCACACAGGAACTGTTCCTGTATGTGGTCATAGTATGATTTCATGTATGTGTATAGTGTATAAGGATCAGTTAGGGCCCTCCATCTATCTATTACATCAGATAGGAATCTTTTGTTTTTTATTTTTTTCTGTTTAGGACAGGGTCTGCAGGGTCTACAGGGTCTCACAACGTAGACAGGACTCTTAGTAATTCGCCTGTTTTCAGCCTTCTAAGGCGCTGGGATTACAGGCATATGCCACCACTCCCAGGCTCAATCACCATCTAAGCATGCCCCGTGGGTGGGGCCAGCACTGAAGCCTGAGAATCAAACCTCAGCTGGCGCACTCTGCCTAAGCGCTTTAGTCTGCTGAGCTATCAGGCCAGCCCTGCATTTTTTTTTTTTTTTCTTAAGGAACATTCAAAACCCTTTATATCCTATTTTCAAATATTTGAAACATTGTTTCCAAAACGTCAGACAGTTGTCTGCTCCCCAGCTCGCTCCTGCCCCTCCCCTCGACGCCCATGTGTGGGGCGTCTGCCTAGACGTGTGTGTCCCCAGCACCACTACTCTCCTTAGCAGGATGGGTACTTACAGATGGAAACATTTCCAATTCCTCCCAAGAGTTAGTAAAGCAAGTAACTCCTGCTTCACACAATTGGTACCTCTCTTTTCCAGTACTATTAGAATTGTTGCAACTCTGTATCTGAGATTATGAATGTCTATTGGAGCACATGAAGGTCAGCTGACAGACACTCACACATTCACACATTCGCATGTACACAACATTTTGTTGTAAACTGAGTACGGCTGATACTACCGGTACTAAGAACCAAGATTGAAACACTTTATATAGTTGAATTTACAGCCTAAAAGAATGACACTACCATGGCAATTATTAAAGTAAGAGTTAAAAGACAAGCTAGATACTCAGATAAAACTCTAATTATAGAAAAGAGAAGAGAAATGGTAGAACCAATTAACAACAAATCTTACAAAGCTTGTAGAATGTCAGAAACTGGAGACACTAATGACCATCAGTGAAATTAATAACAGGAAGAAATATTATTTTTATATCTGAAATTTCCCTCAAACGATTTTAGATCACTATTTTACAAAATAATTTTTTTCATTTGTATACTTTCAATCAATTATCTCAGATATATTTAAGGTTGACACATAATGAACATTTATTTAGAAGTGTGTGAGACGTTTCCCTGTAAAACTCCATTACTCAAGACGCTAGTTCAAAAATGAAAATGATACAAAATGCACACACACACACACACACATGCACACACCCTTTGTTCATGCCTTGCATAAGGACAAAAACTTAGAATCTATGTAGAAACACAACCCTGAACCTCATTTTAATTGTGTGTCTAGAGATCAATTTATTATAAGATCATTTTCAGTTTTAAAAGTGACTTTTTTGTATTTTACATATATTTATTTATTTGCGTCATTTCATCAAACCTGGTCATCTTTATAAGATGGTGCCTTTGCCATGTTTCAACCTGAGCTTGTGTATTTTATTTGATTAAAGCTAAATATTAAATAAAATATTTGAGACCAGGGACATAGGTCAGTGGCACAAGAGCCAGCCCAGCTGGTGCAAGGTCCTGAGTTCAGTTCCCTGTAATTAATTAATTCAAGGTTTCTCCCTTGCTTACCTCTTATACCTGGCAATCTAACCTGTACTTGTCCTAGTGGTTTATCTACAGTATTGAAAGGGGATCTGAATCTGTCCCTCTTCTCGCACGTTAGCAGGGCTAGGGCTGCTCTGCGATTGATCCTATGACGTTGAGCACGTTCTCCTGGTCAGGTTCCCGTTGTTTCTCCCGCACTCTCCAGCTTGCTGATTTCATGACAGTAATGCAGGACTGCACACTATTTTATTGACACATCCTTTCACACTACTCACATCTATTCATGCTTTTCCTGATGCTAAAACTCCATGTCTGCTGATTTATCCATTTCACTTCGTATATACATTTAGGCATCGTCTTAGAAATTATGACTATGAGTGAAAGGAGGGGAAATAGATATACTTATGAGTATACGTGGAATAGTGTGGACACTTGTGCTGCTGATTTCTATTGGTCTAGTGAAAGAAGTTACTGCTTAATTTTTTTATACTTTTTAATTTCTTCTAATATTTCTTTTTTAAAAAACCAATTCTGGGTGCTTCTGTCTGATAATCTAAGCAACAAAATTGAAGAAGGTATTATGCAATATAAAAACCATCGTCAAATTCCTATTTTTTTTTTTAGTGAAATGCCATATCATTCTACCTTTTTTACTAATTTTTATTCTCATTAAAATTATTATTTTTAAAGAAAGCGAAACAGAAATTGTGTCCACCACTATGACACTGTTGATCTTGTGGGCCAGGACTTGAATTTATGTATGTTGACTAATTCCTTTAACAGAACGGCAAGTTTTGTAGTTTATTTATTTGAATTAAAATTTTTGGTGGGTGTCCTAAAGGGCTTTTCGTCTTTGCATCCTCATCACTGAATGTTGTATGGGACAAATCTAGGTAGTGCTTATTTGTTAGAAAGACATAGCCACTGTTTTCCTCAAATAAGAAGCAGAATACTGTCTCAAACTAGTTTGGACTTTTATTAAAAATCTTGTAGTATTTTTGAAATATAGTATCTGTAAATGAAAAAAAATAGATTCGGTCTTT
Source organism: Myocastor coypus (assembly GCA_004027025.1). NCBI lineage: Eukaryota > Metazoa > Chordata > Mammalia > Rodentia > Myocastoridae > Myocastor > Myocastor coypus. The sequence continues at coordinate 39,542 of PVJA010010294.1, forward strand.
CTAGTAATCTCAAATCTGCAACCTGTTCAATTTCTTCACTGTTTTAAGAAAAATCATGTCATTTATTTTATCTTCATTTATTGTTTTTGCAATATCCAAGGATAATTCAGGGTCTCTGCCTTTGTTTCAGACACTGGCCACTTTTTCCACATGTAACTCAATCCTAACATGAAATGCACCAAAGAAAAAGTAATCTCTCTAGCTTCCTTTCTTCCTCATTCCTGTGTGGATGAAGCCACACAGTGGTATATTGTATGCTGCTATTGCTTCTCCTTGCACTATTCCTTCTTTTGGTGAAGGCTCTGCTAATGAGAGCTGACTTGCCACAAGCATGAAGTTGGGTCTTGCTGAAATTGTTTGCTCCTGCTTGGGGACGAACAGCTTTCCATCCACACCAAATAGCTCTTAGCTTGGCTCACAGGGAGAGTCCTTCATCATCTGTAGTGCTCCTCACTTCTGTACCTAGGAGAGCAGAACAGTGCCTGCATCTCCTGGTACAACCTTAAGACACCCCCAGGAGTGTATAATGCAAGGGTTTTCTGTTTCTTATTTTTAAGATCTGAATTTTTAAATTTATTTCCTGAGATTAAAGCTTTGTTTTTATTTATTTGTTTATTTAATGGCTGGCTCAGCCTGCCCTAGCGGTGGGGCTGGCACAGCATGTGGTGCCGGGGATTGAACTGTGGTCCCTTCAGTTGGCTAAGCTTGCCTAAGCAGGTGCTTTAGACCACTGAGCCATCTCACCAGCCCAAGATTAAGGCTTTAAATGAGTAAATATTTCACAACCAAGATGCATTCAAAGTTAGTATAAAAACGTAGTATTTCCAAAGGTTTGTATTATTCTCCTACTTGACTAAGTCATTTCATGTTACATTATGTAGATCTGACCACTATGTAATCTATATTTTTGCATAACATCAAGGCAACCCAAATTCTATTAATTACTCTGGATAATATATATGTTAAACCACTAGCTCTATAAAATTAGATGTTAAGTTTAACAGTGCTGTACTTTATATCCATCAAAACAGCTAATGAATTGACTAAGCAAATACTTACTTAGATTTTTTAAAGATAAACTTACTCTTAAAGGTATTAATAAAAATGTAAGACACTGATTCATTATTTATCAGTATTTGTGTCTTATATAAGATAGTCCCACATTCTCAATTGTATTTGGAAATACATCTTAGCAATTGATAGCACAGTAAATATTTTGAATTTGCATTGAAAAACATTTTTTATACTTCTCTCTAGTTGTTTTCAGTACTTTGAATAAATGGCCATTATTGTACTTGTCTATACATAGGATGAAAAATTCACTATTTTACAGTACATTTATTTGGATAATTAATCTAATTAGCTTGTGGAAACTGTTTCATTTGGTGAATTCTTCCCCCAAATAAGAATAAATTTAGAGAAAACAAAGGAGATACTTTTATTTTCAAGTTTTTTTGGAGTGAAATATTTCATTAAGATTCTATCCAAAATGTTGTAATCAACTATATGTCCTATAAATAAGTATAGATTTTCATAGTTACAATTTTTTTCAAATTGAATATTTTTTATTGATCTTTGTAGAAATGATTGAGCTCAAAATAAAGGCAACCTTTCTAAGCAACCCCTTCTTCTCTCTGCGGCATGTTGGGTAAAGGGCAAAAACCCCGTTTCCACCTTTAATCGCAAGAGTAGGAATTCCCTTTCTTTTTCTTTTTTTCAATAACGCAAGGCCTTCAGTGTGCTAGGCTAGTGCTCCACCACTGCAATACATTTCTTTTTACTTTATTTTACATAAAATTAAATCATAACAACGTAATAGGAGGATAACAATAATTCATGCATTGAATATTATTAGGTTTAAAGTAGTTATCCTGAGTAAAAAACGTGGGAACAAAAATTCTCCAAACGACACTTGCACAACTCCTGCATTTCCATGAACTTGTAGAAACCAGTTGTGTGACCGTCTTTGCCCTTTTCCCTTCCATATTTTCCCCCTTTTTCCATCCCAGTCTCCCCCCTGCCTCTTGGACAATTTCTTCCTGCCTCACAACGTCTGTCACGTATCTTGAACTTCATTTCGTCTTGCAATTTCTCACACTGAAAAGACAATGTGATGTTGACACATGTGAATTCAATTTATTTCACTTTTGTGTATGGTCTGAAGTTGCATCCATTTAACTATAAAATTCTCAAGTTTATCCATCTTTATAGCTTGGCTATAAAGACCACATTTTTATGCATTCCTCTGTCGCAATTATTAAAGAAGTTGGATATTAAAGCTAGGTGTCAGGCTAGCCTGATAGCTCAGCAGACTAAAGCACCTAAGCACCTGCTTTGGCAGAGCGCATGCCATGATGGGAATGCTGAGACAGCTATTGAGACTGGGCATGGTGACCTGAGCCTGATAATCTCAGCCCTTGGGAGGCTTAAAACAGGAGAATCAGTAGGAATTCAATCTAGTGGTGAGACCCTGTATACCTTGTATCCCCTGTCCTAAATGCTTTAAAATAAATAAATGAATAAATAAAGCCAGATAATTACTTAATGTGTAGTTATAATTTCAAATAAAATATTACCCTATTTATCTTGTAACATTGGCTACTCAGCCATTTCAACTGTGGTATGCCCATTTCTATTTATTCATATAGTTTTGTGGTACCAGGGATTGAACTCAGGACCGTGGTCTTTCCAGGCAAGCGCTTATTCTACTGAGCTATCTCCCTGGCCCTCGTTTTTTATTTATATAAGGAGACAGGTTTCTGAGAATTTTCTAAGTTGTTCAGGCTGTACTCAAACCTGCAACCCTCCTATCTTACCACCCAAGGTACTGGTTTACAGTTACGTGGACAACATATTGCTATTTTAAATTAGTTGTTTAGAAAACACATTAAATAGTTGTTTGTTTTTCAGGCTGAATTAATCAGTAATATTTTTAGAATTTTATTCAAATATATTTTTACATTTTAGAACAGCTCAGTTTAAGTCTCTCTATTCCATTATTATTGGCATTTCTGTGAATAATAAGGCCTTAGCTATTACCAAAAGTTAGTATCCCTATGAGAGAATTAGATTAATTTATGGAAAATGGATAATAGGCTAAGAATTAAACAGCACAGCATCTAAATACTGCATGATAAAACCTTAAATCTTAGAAAAAATGATCTCCTAGAAACAAATCAGAGATGTAAGCTAAATAAAATCTAGTATTTTGACAGAAAATTCTTGCTTAGGAATGGACTTTAAAGAAAGCCAACACTCGGGAGGCTGAGAGGCTGAGGCAGGAGGATTGGTGCGAGTTCGACACCAGCCTGGGCTACAAAAGTGAGCTCAGGACCAGCCTCAACTGCATAGCGAGACCCTGTCTCAAAAAAAAAAAAAAAAAAAAAAAAAAAAAAAAAAAAAAAAAAAAAAAAAAAAAAAAAAAAAAAAAAAAAAGCCAGTTCCTGGCTTTTTTAAAAAAATAAAGAAAGCCAAGCATGAATATGAGACCATGCTCATGGACTTGTAATTTTTTTTAAAGAATTTATTTATTTTTATTTTTATTTGTTTTTTCTTGTTTCAGAACTTGTGTTTGTTTATTTATTTAATTTTATGGCCGGCTCAACCTGCCCTGAGGGCAGGGCTGGAGCAGCATGTGGTGCCAGGGATCGAACCTCGGTCCCTGAATCCGCCCAAGCTTTCCCAAGCAGGCGCTTTAGACCACTGAGCCATCCTGCTAGGCCCTGGACTTGTAATTTAAACTAACCAAATCTCAATATTTTTTTCTGTAAAATAAAAAACAAGATTGTTCTAGGAATGAGTGAAATAGTGTTACAGTGTTTTGTGGACTCTAGTGATGATTATTATTGTAACAAAAAATGAATTTATTTGTTCAAACAAGATGAACATTATAATTGTCTGTGTTTTCCCTTCCATAATTGCTAAACCATAGTCATGGTTGATATTTACATGGGAGAGTATTTTCTATGTGTGCTAAAGGACAGTTGGCATTTGAATACCGGAATGAAACATATTGTTGTCCAGGAAGTTACAGATAACGTTTAGCATATCTTAGTGTACAAAGAGAAGAGCTAAAACTATTATTAACAAAATAATTATAAGGGGAAAAAATGACCAGTGCAAAATGGCCTGACAAAAATTCTGACGCTGACTTGCATGTATTTATAGCACAAGACTATGATATCTATATATTGCCTACAATGTTGAATATGTGCTCTGATTTCTAATTTTCTCACAGGATGAGTAGGATTCTGCCATTAAAACTTAACAGAAGCACCCAGAACACTAGACAGGTTCTACATGATGAGAAAGTTAGAGTCTGCATAAAATTACAGCACAGTGAGTCACGCAGTAAAATTCGAAGAAAAGCCATTATTATTCATTTCCAAAATTATTAATTCTATAATATAGAATATAATAATAAAAGTATGATGCAAAGTCATGTGCCTTTAAAAAAGATTCTTGAAATAGTTTAAAAACAGCTAAAGCCAGCCAACTGTACTGTAATTTATCTCTAACAAATGACATTGTGTCAAAAACAAACTCAAGAATAAACATGCTAAGAAAAATGCTTAGAATAAATGGCCCAGATATCTCACATCTATGCACACTCAATTTTAAGACTTCTTTCCAGTCTGGACAGGATTATCACTCACCTAAGCTAAACACTGGCTTTCTAGCTGGTATGCCTTATTTCAATATATCTCTCCCAACATATTCTTTCTATTATACTTCAATTTATCTTCTAAAAAGCCATCTCTCAGTAGGTTCCTTCTCACTTTCATTTATGGGAAATTCCACTCTTTCTTACCATAAAGTATAAAAATGTTGCAAGAATTCATTCGCCTTAATCTTTCTAACAGCATCTCTGCGACGCCCACTGCATTTCTGCTTTGATGCTGCTTCACTCACAAGTAGCAGTAGCTTCCAGTTCTTCGAGAAAGTTGTTCTCCCTTGTCTCTGGGCTTTAATGTAAGATTGTCATTAGCCTGAAAATTCACTTACTTTACAGGTTATTTCTTCCCTCCATCTGCCCTCTTTCTTAACTCTACCCCAAAATAAATTTCCAGTGATATTTATACTTTATAAAAATTCAAAAAGATTGTACGTGAGAGTCTATCCCCCAAATTGGAATAAGGAACGATTTCCTTAGATGAAAACAAAAGGTTGAACCATGACAAAAAGAAAAAAAAAATTCTGTGTTCAAATGAAGAATGTCAAATACAAGTGGTAAGTAAATATGTGTTAAAATGTTCAACATCATTGGTCATTCAAGAGATGCAAATTAAAACAACCCTGAGATTTCATCTCTACCCTGAAAGAATGGCTTCCATTAAGAAAATCAATCACAAATGCTGCAGGGGTTGTGCTACACAAGGAACCCTTTCCCACTGTTGGTGGGAGTAAGACTAGGACAACCACTGTGGAAATCAATGTGGCGATTCCTCAAAAACCTAGGATTCGAGGTCTCATTCAACCCAGCTATGCTCCTCCTGGGTAATTTCCCCCAGAGAACTGAAAACACCATACCACAACAGTTTATAGGCAACCAACTTTATAGCAGGGCAATTTGTCATACCTAAATCTGGGAAGCAACCCAGATGCCCATCCACTGAGGAATGGATAAAGCAGATGGGATATTTTAACATAATGGAGTATCATTCACCTAAAAATAGGATAAATTTGAGTCTTTTATCAGTAAATGCATGCAACTGGAGACCACTCTTTTCAGTGAAATAAATCAGGGTATGTGTAAACATCACATTGTGTCTTTTGTGTGTATGAACCTGAAAGAGAAAATAAAAACTGAACGAATAGAAAGATAATGTAAAAATGGACTAAACCTGTTCAAAAGGGAGAAAATACTGAGTTGAGGAGAAGAACGGGGGAGAGAGTGGGGGAAAGAGGAGTACCTATGTGTGTAACCAGGATGATTGGGACAGCTGTACTGTGGATTTGTGCTGACCTATGGAAAGGAACATTTAATGCTTAATTAGTTTTGTCTTTGTTTTTCAATTCTTTTTCCATTTTCTCTCATTTTCTTCCTATTTCTTCTTTTCTTTTTTTCTTCTTCTAATTCTGCATGCATATATCTGGTAATATGAACGAGCAATTTATAAACAACACTACAACAAATTTATAAACAACAATGCAACAAATACTGTCAAATTCATAATATTTTCTTTAGTGAAATTTTGTATCATTTCTAATTTTTTAATGTAATTTTGTAGTCTTCATTTTTTATTTTTCTCACTTTTTTATTATTATTACTTTTAATAAGAAACAACAAAGACAGTTTCAAAACACTTTAGTAGTACATTTCTAATAATTGATAAAATGCATATTATTGTCCTCATAGTAGTTATTCAGAGCACAGGATGTAGACATGGTAATTTTTCCAATAATTATTGGTAAAAAATTTCTTCTCATTGAACTAAGAGAAAGTAGTTGTATACATAGTTCAGCATTCCATAATCTTAGTGGCTTATTGGCAGAACTGGCAATGTCAGAAGCTATTGATTTAAGCCTTTTATAGCTCAATATTCTAATCTAGCTTTACGTTTTATGCCTCGTGGTTAAACTTTTCTGCTGGGTGATTAAGGGCAAGATAAAGCAAGACATGTATAACAGAACATGTAACTTTTGTATCTCCCAAGATCAGTCTGTGCTCTCTTTTAAAAATAAAGAAAATACAGGTCGGGCGTGGTGGCGCACGCCTGTAATCCCAGCACTCGGGAGGCTGAGGCAGGAGGATCGGTGTGGGCTCAAGACCAGCCTCAGCTACAAAAGTGAGCTCAAGGCTAGCCTGAACTGCATACTGAGACCCTGTCTCAAAAAGACAAAAACAAACAAATAAATAAATAAATAAATAAAAAATAAAGCAAATACAAAAATAAAATTAAGAATGTTTGCTCATCAAAATACATAACTAGGAGAGCAAAGGCAATTAATGGAGGGGATCTATGTACTTATAACTTGGGTAAGCAAAAAAAAAAAGGCTAATATAAAACTTAAGTAAGAAGATTCCCCAAATTAAAAAAATGATAAGCTATATTGATAAATGAGAAATAAAGCAGAGGGCTTCCATCTTTTGCCTGCTGGGCTGACCCCGCTTGCAGGATGTACTGAGACAGAGATTGAGACTCGGTGTGGTGGTGCACGCCTACAATCCCAGCACTTGGGAGTCTGAAAACTGGAAAATCACTATGAGTCTAATCTATGTAGTAAGACCCTGTAGATCCTGTAGGCCCTGGAGACCCAGTCCTAAATTAAAAAAAAAAAAAAAAAAAGCAATAGATTTCACAAATATTATATTTCAGTGAACATTTGACTCATGAAAAAGATGTTAAATGTCATAAAATTGCAAATTAGAACTGCAAGTACGGCCCACTGAGTATCTACCCAGGAGGAGAGCTAATATCCAATTCTAAGTAACATCAGCACTTGTAACCGTGTGAATAATTCAGAGTTTTATAAGTCACTTTTCTTATCCATATCTGAGGCCACTTACAAACAGTTGAAAATTAAAATGATCCCTTTAAATTGTACGATCACCAGAAAGGAAGCAAGGGGAGGAGATAAGATTGCTCAGCAGACTAAGCGCCTGCTGTGGCATGCACAGGGACTGGGCTCCATCCCTGGCACCCCCTGCTGCACCAGCCCTGCCCATGGGTACATTGAGTGGGAGACGGAGTCCAGATATAGTAGCACATCCCTAGAATCCCAGCGCTGGGGAGGCTGAAAGTAGGAAGTTCACTAGGAATCTGAGGTGTGCAAAAAAATTTTAAAAAAGTGAAAAAAATACTAGCATAAAACAACTCAAAATCCATCAACAATAGAAAGAAACAAACCATGGTACAGAAAATAGTCTAGAGAAATAGATTAGCATATAAATTAATGTTCTGTATCCTCATTAAGAAAATATATTTATATTACTATTAACATTGTTAATAAATTATTTAAAAACACCTTAACCACAATTCATTATTGCACAGCTACTATAGCATACCATTTCTAGAACATTGAAACAAAAGGCAAAGCTATCCTTGGTTATAAGAAGCCAGAGTGATTATGTTTAGGAGAAGACCTGAGGTGTCGCAGGGAGTCTTTTGTCTTTTACACCTGGATGGTATTTGTATGAAAGTGTTCATCATTTCAATTGTCAGTATTTGTTAGTGTTTCAAATATGCAAAATTTCAATTTATGTTTAACAGATAATATGTTGTCAGAGTCCAATAAAACCAGTATGATCAACTGCAAATGTTTTTATGAACCCTGGAGAATATTGGGTAAGAGATTTCAAGTATAACTTTAAATTGCTAAGATTTGGTTTAGTTTTGTTCTTTAGTTTTTGAGATGGGGGTCTCCCTGTGCAGCTCATGCTAGCTATGAGCCTATGCTGTAGCCCAAGTTGATCTTGAACTCCCAAAGATCTCCCTGCATCGGCCTCCAGGGTGCTGGGATACCAGCTATGCACCACCACACCTGGCAACTTGTTAGGAAGGCATAGGAAGTACAGCTTCATTATGGGTATAATAAATGTGTATGACATGTTCCCTGGAAGTTTTAAGGAAACTGACAACATTTTAATTACACACTGGTAGAAAGCAGCACTGGAGATAAGGTGATTCTGTGTTGAAAAACCGACAAACATCCCTGAGATCCCATAACGACCTTCTGCTACTTCAATAGCCTCAAAGCTTTGGAATATCCTTAGAGTTATAGATAGGTAGGTAGGTAGGTAGGTAGGTAGGTAGGTAGGTAGGTAGATAGATAGATAGATAGATAGATAGATAGATAGATAGATAGATCCTAAAGAATGACTGTCTGTGATGAGCAACAATTTGAAGTGAACATTTGACATAGAATGTGAAATACTGCAGCTAGCTTTTTTAAATCTCAAGTTGTCTCACTGCGTTTTTGCAAAAGCAAGCCCTAAGTGGAAATAATGTGCCTTAAAAATTAGAGATAAAGAATGCCAGCCCCGGCAGCCTGCCCCTGCCTTCTTCCTTTCCAGTCATCTCTACCTTCTTGCACAGTGGTTACTCAGTAAGGCAGGTAGGGCACGAATAGGCCCGCTGGGGCTGGTGTTATTTTTATTTCTAGCTTTGTTGGCTTGTTTGTTTATTTATTTATTTGTTTGTTTGTTTGTTTTGGCTAGTTCAGTCCATCCTGAGGGCAGGACTGGAGTAGTTTGTGGTGCCAGAGATCAAAACTTAGTTCCCTGAGCCTTGCTAAGCTTGCCTAAGCAGGAGCTTTAGACTGCTGAGCTACCTTGCTGGCCCAAGATTTCTAGTTTTTGAGGTCAATTATTTTCTGGTTATATCTTAGTTTCAGGGAAACAGCATTCAAGAAAGTGATAGATTAGGAAGCTTCTCATTTTCCATTGCCAATACTGTTTTTCTTTTCTCTCTCTCTCTCTCTCTCTCTCTGTCTCTCTCTCTCTCTCTCTCTCTCTGTCTCTCTCTCTCTCTCTCTCTCTCTCTCTGTCTCTGTCTCTGTCTCTCTGTCTCTCTCTCTGTTTCTGTCTCTCTCTGTCTCTCTCTCTCACTCCCTGTTTCTCTCTCTCTCTCTCTCCATCTACAGGGTGCTCAGAGTCTCACTACTAGATCAGACTCGTAGTGATCCACCTGTTTACAGCCTCCCAAGAGCTGTGGTATGGCAGGTCCAGGGCTCAAAACCCCAGCCTCTGAGCCTACTTGCAGGTGCTTTCATCTGCTGAGCTATTTGGCTGGCCCACCAATACTGTTTTTCTTCTTGTCTCTTGGCATGAATACATTTTTTTAGAGTTTAATTCTGCAGATTTGATTTGTAGCTATTTAACATAGAAGAAAATGTTCCTATATTTAAAAACAGTAAATAATATTTACAAAATAATCCATTTGAGCATTAGAAGCATTCTTTAGAATATTTTATCACTTTGAATTATTTTCTAATTAGTTAGATTTCAATGAATTTCTTTCCTGTCCATTTTTTTTTTCAGTTGAAACAAAACCCAATGTCTCCCTGTGTACATAATATGCATATTGGTTTCATTTGAGGATTTGGTTAAAGCTTTTTTCCATATTAAGAATATTTTAAATATTTAGACAAGTAGTTACTCTTTCACTTCTTTTTATGTGGGTTTTGACTATCCACCCTGCAGTAGTAATTCAGCATAGATTTGCACGCATCTCCATTCTTACTTGAATGTAAGTGATTTCTACACAGAATAAAACCACCTACACATTGGCAATGCCTTCTCTGTTTCTATTTATTCTTCAGTTGTGCCTCAAAACATACTGTAGTAATAACACAAGTGGAGTTTGAGAATTCATCATGGGGCTGGCAAGATGGTTCAGTGGTCTAAAGCGCCTACTCAGGCAAGCTTAGGCAACTTCAGGGACCGCAGTTGGATTCCCAGCTCCACATGCTGCGCCAGCCCCACCCCCAGGGTAGGCTGAGCCGGACAGAAGTAAATACATAGATAAATATTTTTTAAAAAAATGGGCTTGGCAGGATGGCTTAGTGGTCTAAAGCGCCTGCTTGGGAAGGGCTGGGTGGCTTCAGGGACCGCGGTTCGATCCCTGGCACCACATGCTGCTCCAGCCCTGCCCTCGAGTTGGGCTGAGCCGGCCATAAAAATGAAGGAGTAAACAAAGGTTCTGAAACAAGAAGAAAATAAAAATAAACAATTCTAAAAAAAAAAAAAAAAAGTATTCATCATACACTAACATATTCCTATGTAGCATTTCCCTTTACAAGTAAAATGAGCTGTTTTATTTACACTAACCCCCGGCTTGTAGGCAGGATAACTGAGAAAATCGAGCATACATTTTTCACGATGGAAAAGTGTGAACACAAACTGGGACTTAGCTGGGGTTAAATTTATGCTGTTAAGATTCTTTCCTTAACAATGGAGCTGGGGAGATAGCGCAGTAGAATAAGCACTTTCTTGGCAAGCACAAGGGCCTGAGTTGAATCCCCAGTTCTGCAAAAAAGACTCTTTCCTGAATAGAGAAGAATTATTCTCTTTTAAGTTTAATCTGTTTCAATATCGGATAAATATACACATTTTTTTCTGCAGATGACATCAGCTAATTGACTTTCTCTGAAATGTATAATTTTTCCTGGGAAATATTTTTAGCATTAACTTTTCTATGTGATGGAATTTTAAATTTTCCACTGAAAAACACAAATCTCATCTGTTCTAGATTTCAAAACTCAATTTATACAGATGTTCTTCTTCTAAAAAGACTTTCCTAGGGTAGGGAAAGTTGTATAAAAATATAAGTTCCACTAATATTGAATTACAGGAAAAGCAGTTGCTTTTAGACTGTGTCTCTCTTACAAAAATCAAATTAGAGAAATCAGTAGCACCGCCTAGTTCTGAAATTTCCATTATTCTTTTAATCCTGTAGAACCAGAAGAAATGATTTAATTATAAAGTTAAGAAAGCCAAAATTAAAAACAAAATATTGTCAATTTTAAATGTAACAATTTGCATTAGTGATATATGTTCATACATTAAAGATACTAGCAATGTTCCAGGATAGAAGGAATCCTATACATTTTGAACATTTTGCTTCATACCATGAGGTTAATGGCATAAATAAACTTACTTTAATTATTACAAGCTGTAGGAAAAATATGAATAGAACCTCAATGTCAGAGTTATAATTTTTCCAGTGTAAAAAGATAAAGGTTGGACGAAATGCCAAGACAAGGATTATATTCATTTGCACCAGTACTTATTGTGTGCTTTGGTTTATCCTGTGCACTCTGTATCTTTAATCTTCCCTAAACCTATTTTATTATTTGTTTCTTTGTATTATGGCAACTTTAGTGTCAGCTTGCTGAGGTGTTCAAAGTTCCACAATCAGGGACACTTCAAATCATTTGGTTTCAGGTTTAAGAGAAGTTTAAGCATATAACTTAGCTTAAAATTTATGGAAGTTCCAATTCTGGATCATATGCAAGTGGAAACTGAAAACGTGAGCCATTTCTTTTCTACAGACTATTTCCTATGCATGAGCTGTTTTAGACTAAGTTAAATCAAAGAGAATAAGGAGAATGTTTAATCCAATTAGACTTCATCTACAAAGCATCTGACTTGAAAGGAAATTGAAACTTAAATGATTGAGAAATTATTTTGATTTTCAAGTTTAAGAGGAAAGATCATTTGAATCTTCTAATTTAAATAAACTCAGGATACGGCTGAAAATAAATGTGTAGTAGTTTAAATAAAAGACTATAGCTGTATCATTGATGCAGATGACAATATAATTACCTTTATATTAGATATCACAAGTAAGAATTACAGATGCATCTTTTTACAATTGAATTTAATTAAAGAAAGTAGTTTATATTACCCATTTGTTGTATTCAGATGAATGTCATACATATATTGAAGACATTGAGAGCTATGTATTCAAATTACAGGTAATTTCTCTCACAGCACGTAATGTGTGAACAAATGAATATTATTATAGGTATGTAATTTTAATTTATCAATTCTGAAGTATAGCTTAAATGTTACCATAAATATCATTTGAATTTAAAACATTTTTCCCTGGAAAATGGCTGAGAAATTGTCTTCATGTGCTTCATATATGCATCAATTTGCTGGATTTTTTTTCACAAATAGACTAAAGGCAGTAAGCAGAATTTTTGAGCAACTTAAACTACCTAAGTGGAAAACCTACTGAAGGCATGGAATATTCTCTACAAAGCTGTCAAATAATTTCTTTAGATATCATAGGCATAGTGTAAAGAACTTTATTATGTAGGAATCCAATTTCTTTGAAAGATTATATTCACACCTATAGTGTCTGGAAAATGTAAAAATTTAGACAATGTTGTCATGGTAGATTCTAATAATACTATTCTTTTCCTTTCATTGAACATGATGCTAAAGTCAAAATAGTCAGTGGAGTAGATTCTTAGCTCCTAAAGCAGAAAGCTTCCAGAGCAAAAATACAAAACAAAACAAAACAAAACAAAAAAATGGATGCAAATCCTCAGCCTTGAGTCAAAAACTGACGTTCAGGAGATTCACAATAGTTATATTTCACATGATGGCATTGTACCTTTTTTTTTCTTCTTCTTCTTCTTCATGATACTAGGGATTGAACTCAGGACCTTGTGCTTGCCAGACAAGCGCTTATTCTACTGAGCTATTTCCCCGGCCCTTGCATGATGAGAGAAGAAAAATGACAAGAACACAGTTCGTTCCTGGTCAGGTATTGTGCGTCTGAGGCGCTGCGCCCAGGGAATGCTGTGGTACTGAGGGCATGAACAGCTATGGACCACAGGGGCCCCATCTACACAGTAGTACAGCAAGGTGATGTGCAGGTTGCTGCTCACGAAGAGCCCCTTCTTAGTGGACAGGATTGCATATGGACTGCTCTGAAATGCAAATGAAACACATACAAAAATGGGAAATAGGGCATCTTCAGCGACACAAGTACAAATCTAGACATGGACATAAAGGGCATTGTAATGAAAGGACAATTGTTGTGGCTTCTAATACCTGCAGAAGGTTGGAAATATTTTGTTAAGAAAAACCAATAATAGGGGCTGGGGAGATAGCTCCGTAGCACAAGTGCCTCCCTGGCAAGTGCAAGGTCAAAGGTCATGAGTAGTTCGAACCCTGGTCTCTAAAAAAAATCCCCTTGTCCTGTTATGCACTTCCTAAGTTATCTTTAATTTTCATGATAACATATACCACGTGCCTTGAAATCCTTTTCAGGTCCTAAGCATAGACTCACCTCCCTGTTGCAGCAATTTCTATTCCCTAGTTAGCTGCTGGAAAGGAACAAGGGGTCATTTTTTTTTTTCATATCTTCATTTCTATGAGCAACTTGAGCTTCCTAAGTAGAAAATCTACAGAGGGCATGGAACATCCTCCACCAATCAGTCAAATAATTTCTTTGGATATCATAGGCATTGTGTAAAGATGTTTGTTATTTAGGACTCCAATGATAATCAAAACTATTCTCACATTAACTCACATTAAACTATTAACTCACATTAAACTATTCTATTCTCACAGTGCTTACAGCACGGACTACTTTTTTATTGCAACTGAAATATTAGGAGAACTTCAGGTATAAGTGATTCGAAAAGTTAGTTGTTAATCAACCTGAAGAATTTTAATTGATAGGGGCCTGGCGGGATGGCTCAGTGGTCTAAAGCGCCTGCTTAGGAAAGCTTGGGAGGCTTCAGGGACCACGGTTCAATCCTTGGCACCACATGCTGCGCCAGCCCTGCCCTCTGGGGGGTGGGCTGAGCCGACCAAAAAAAGGAGTGAATAAACAAAGGTTCTGAAACAAGAATAAAAATAATAAATAAATTTTTAAAAAAGAATTTTAATTGATATACTGTCATTAACAAATGTAGTGACTCCCAATAACTGAAAATGGAAAATTCAAATACACTGCTCTTGGACCTGAGGCTAAAGGTATTCTACAACTTGCTTGCTCATCTCTAAGCTCCAGCTCAACACACACACACACACACACACGCACCTGAAGGAACGAAGCTATTTTACTACTGATTTAACAATGCTTTTCACTATAAGAGACAGTGACATGTATACTGCTGCTTATCCCAATTTTGACCGCCTAGGAACCAAACACAGCTTCTCCCAAAGATCCCAGACCCCACTGCAGGAACCAGCTGTGTGGTCTGTTTCTCCTGGCGTTGTAATCCAACTCTTGGTAATGTCTTTAGGATTCACACAGGGAGCAGTTAGAAAACCTTAGAAAATCTACGTCTAAGCTTTCTCATTTATTTTTAACAGGTGTCTTTTCCTTGCTATGTGCCCTTTTGTAAGTCTGCCTCATGACGTGTCAGTGGCCTTGCAACACGGTTTTGAAAATAAATTTGGTATTTCCAGAAGTTTCCCAATAAAGCATCACTCTCTATATAGTCAGCATCTTTCCTCAGACTCTTCTTCTCAACTTTTCCTAAAACTTATATCCCAATGTCTAAAACCCACAGACACAGGTTATTTAAGAGTCTTGCTATCTTTTTGCCAAACAATATTCATTGTTTAGATTCTAGACAAAGCATGTTCTTATGTGTATTATTACCTCCCACAGATCCTTCAACATTATTCTCCCGCATCATACATTCTGTGAAATGCTCACTAGTCCTCTGCTTCTATTCAAATTAAGTATTTGCATTTTTAGAAGGCCTTGTATTTGCATATATGTATATTTCAGAACAGGTTCCATTATTGTCAGTGAACCTTTGTTTCTCCATAGAGGTGAAGAATATCTCAGAGGTGCGGATCATATATTCAGTCCTCTCTTCTGAGTACCTAACGGTTGTAAAATTAGTATTTGATACATCGGCTTGGAGAACGGATTCCATTATTTGTTGCCATTGTTTGAGAAATGCATGTTTATATTTTTATCTTTTAAAAAGTGTCATATATTTGTCTTCTTTTTTGGGGGAGTTGGGGGGAAGGCCTACAGGGTGCTCAGGGTCTCACTAATAGATTGGACTCATAATGATCCAGTGGTCTACAGCCTCCCAAGAGCTGGGATTACAGCCCAGTGTGCCACCATGCTTTGTCTCAGTTGCCCTCTCGGCATGCCCTGGGAGTGTGGCCAGCACACAGGCCTGGCACTGAACCCTTGGCCCGGGGCCTACTTGCAGGTGCTTTAATCTGCTGAGTTATTTGGCAGGGCCTTATCTGTCTTTTCAGAACTGTCTTCACTCCCTCATGGCTGGCTTCTATGAAGTGCTTTCCATTTCTTTTGTTTTTATTTTTTTTTTCCATTTCTGATC
The DNA here is from genome assembly GCA_004027025.1 of Myocastor coypus. Taxonomy (NCBI): domain Eukaryota; kingdom Metazoa; phylum Chordata; class Mammalia; order Rodentia; family Myocastoridae; genus Myocastor; species Myocastor coypus. The sequence continues at coordinate 55,319 of PVJA010010294.1, forward strand.
ACTTAGTGAAGAAGGTAATCAGAGGTGAATTGGACACTTTGATTGAGATTATTTTCTCCTATCGTATATAGCATTCAAGAAGTGATGATAAATGACTGGTTTTAAGGCCAGCATTTTCTATGAATGGTTTACATATTTAAGCTTGTGCTTCTGGGACGTTTGTAGTTACCATTTTTAAAAAAGTGCGTTGTATTCATGTGTTTTGAATGAATAATGCATTTCTGGATGTTCTTTTTGAATATATCTGTTGCCATTATTTTTCTCAGGATTTTTTTTTAAACTGGCCTATTTTATACCTATTCTAATTTATCTATTTGTCTACCTAGATTACTCCTATTTTCAGAAAGCCTTTAAAAATTTTGTGCTTTTATTAAACAGACCTCATATTTGAATGTGATTAGAAGAAGCACAGATTTTCAGCCTGGTGTGGCGGCACACACCTGTAATCCCAGCACTTGGGAGGCTGAGGCAGGAGAATCAGGATCAGCGTGAGTTCGAGGCCAGCCTGGGCTACAAAAGTGAGCTCAAGGCCAGCCTGAACTGCACAGTGAAACCCTGTCTCAAAAAGAGAAGCAGAAGCAGAAGCAGAAGCAGAAGCAGAAGCAGAAGCACAAGCACAAGCACATATTTTTACAAATGGTATTGCTAAAAATTAAAAATATCAAGTTCTATAAGAGCCTGGACTCCTAAGTTTAATATCCTCCTAGTCTTCTGGATGTCAACTCATTCTGCTTTACTGTCACCTCCTGCACAGTACTCGCTGCGCTAAGCCGGATGTTCTCCTCTACAACGGACAAGGGAAACGGAAGAGACTGGGCCCTTTATTCAATGGAACAATAACTTGCTTCAGTTATGGTCAAGTTTTCCTCATGAATTTTTCTTATTGAAAAAGTAATTGCTTTCAGAATTGATTTAGAAATGCTGCTTTGGAGTGTAACTATTGTGTGGTTCTTGAGTTGTGATAGAAATTGTAATAAGGGCCAGCTTATCTCCTCATCATCAGTAACGAGCAGCTCTCATTTTACATGCCTAGATTTCCATATTTAAATTGAAGAGGAAATGATGTCAGCATGCTTATTTAAGCACATTTTATGATTTTCAATAAGGTGTCTATGTAAGTTAAAAATGTATGCTCTTCTGATAATACGGTACATAGCTTCAGCATCTGGCTCTATTCAACTTCTCATTGTGTAGTTTAGGGTTTATGTTGTAATTTCACTTGTATGTGAACAATTAAACTTTATTAAGCATTCTATGCAATACATATTTAGCCCAAGTCAGATTAAACTGCTGCTTAACAAATACTATGTTTCAGCAACAAAACTATCTACAGGTTTCGCGTACTTAGCCCAACTCTAAAAAAGCAAGTAGGTTGCCTCGCCTAACAAATCGGCCCCCCAAGGTTCAAAATAGATTTTATTACTGCCAGTTCTTAATTTCTAATTGTCTTACTGACTTGATCTTTATCCTCATTTTTAAGTTAGTATCTTCACTTGGAGAAACCAGTTCCTTTTTCTCAAATTATTTTAGAAAATTTACTAAGTAAAATTCCCTATTTTATTAGTATTGCATCTTAATTTTTAAAGTTTATTTTATTATGTAAGTACACAACAGGACCTCTTTTTGACAAAAAAATTAAGTATGCAATTATTGTCCATATAATACTGCATAGCTTCTTCACTTTGTAAAACCTCATGGCCATTAATAAATAACTTTTTGTTTCCTTTTCTGCCCAGACAGTGGTACCCAGAATTCCACATTTTTTTATCCTATCAGTTTGACTGCTATAGATCTGTTATGTAATCTTATTATGTTTGCCTTTCAGTGACTGGCTCGCTTCACTTAGCATATGTCCTGGAGGGTCATCCAAGCTCACTGTTTTCTTGTTTGTTTGTTTTGTTTTGTTTGTTTTTACATTTAAAGCTATATAATGGAACATTGCATAGACTGTTAAAGGTACAATACATTTTCTTTTGAAAGGTGGTAGGACGGATATTACTTAAGGGGAGATCATAGTCATTTTCATGACAATCTCCCCAAAGTGTGTGGGGAGACACTGGATTCAGCACCAATGCCAGCAAGTGACAAGTGAAGAGCTATGATCAAAGAACACAGGACAGTGGATAGAAACTTACAAGGAGAAAACGTGACTAATATTTTTCCCTTTCTGGTTCCTTTCTTTATATGGCTAAATGGACTTCTTTATAAGGTTGTTGATGAAGCCAGGCCAGGGTGGTGTGTTATAGACTGTGGTCATATGCTAAAGTAAGCAAACTTATTTTTCTAAACCAGTTTCACAGTAGCCTTCCTAAAATGGGATTCAGCTTTGTCAGAAAAGTCACCCCCCCCCTCCCCCAGAACTGGGATTAGTAAAGCAAAGATGTAGCATAGTCTGAATGAAATCTTGGCCAAAGGAGAGTCTCTCGGAGCACACTTCGCATTTTGCTAAACCACTCATTGGCCGATGGCCTTTGCCGTTACTTTCTCCTCTCTATTGTGAATGATGCAGGTATGACTAAAGGAGCACCAATGTGTGATTGTGTTTGAGATTCTGATTTCATTTTCTTTGGATAAAGAAGTCTGGTCAAATTATCAGATCATCCTATTTTCTTCATCTTCATC
>PVJA010010295.1:0-17343 GCA_004027025.1 Myocastor coypus
AAAAAAAAAAAAAAAAAAAAAAAAAAAAAAAAAAAAAAAAAAAAAAAAAAAAAAAAAACCAATAATAAAATAATAATAAAGTAAAATAAAAGTAATCAGAACAGGTTTCCTGAAGCCTGAAACCTTTACGAGGTTCCCTACTGGAATGTACACCAGACTCAGCTCCCGAGTATGACTCAACCCAGTGGAGTATTTGCCTAAGCATTCCAGAGGCTCCGGGGTGGATAGGTGATACTCCCCCGCCCCACTGACAGGAGCAGAAAGCAAGAGAAGAATCTGCTCAGAGGTCTGGGTTTTCATGGGTCACAGATAATGTGAATTATTATTTGAGATCAGCAGCTCTTACAAACCAGGAGAAAGTAGATGAGGAAGGAGGGCAGAAAGAAAGGGTGTAGCCTTTAAATATTTATCATGGAACACAGCCTAAACTTGTCTGCTGGCTGTGTTTGCTTCCTTCTATTTCCAGATGTCACTATTCCCATTTTCTACGCTTACCCATCCACAGTCATCCCTCCATCATCACCATACACGTTTCCATGACTTCCGAGTTTCTGTGATTTTTTTTTTCCCCCCTCTGTGCTTTTGTGCTTTTTCTGTTCACTTCTCTGGATCATGAATATTTCTCTCTCTCTCTCTCTTTTTTTTTTTTTTTTTTTGGTTTTTTCAGACAGGGTCTCACTATGCAGTTCAGGCTGGCCTTGAGCTCACTTTTGTAGCCCAGGCTGGTCTCAAACTTGCACTGATCCTCCTGCCTCAGCATCTCAGTGCTGGGATCATGAATATTTCTAGTCAGCCTAACAGAGAAAGATTGAACTGCTCCTAAGCCCTACCTGCCATAGCTTTTCCTGAAGATATCTTTTGTCACATTATTAAGTACAAAAAGGTGCATGCATTTTTTTCTCCCACATTTTGATTTATCTGTTTCTTCTAACATTCTCGCCTTCCCTGCTCTAACAGACTCACTTGAGATCATACATAGACTTACATACTCGCTCTAAGAATTTCTGTGTGCCAGGAGGCCCTTTCCTGATCACCAACAGATGACTGCTCTGTATTATGGCTGTGTCTGGATGTCCCCTGCCCCCCTCAAGTCTCATGTGGTCCTGGGGCTTTTTTCAGAGGTGGCTGAATCTAGAGTGTGTAGTGCTAGCATTAAGGGTGTGTGATTAGCAAATCATTCCACTGATCAGTTCGGCATACTTTTGGCTGGGATTAAGGGTGTGAACCCTACACCTGTCCTAAGGGGGGTAGCCTGCATATACTATAAGGGACAAAGGCTCTCTTTTGTTGCTTTTACTATCTCATGAGTCCCATAAATTGTTCTCTGCTATGCCCCTCTGCCAAACCCACTGCATTGGAGCCCGCAGATTGTGAACCAAAATGCCTATAAACTGAGCAAAGTAAACTTTTCCCCTTTTACTTTGTATGTTGGGTATTTTGTCTCAGCAACTAGAAAAGTAACAAAGACTCTCCAGTATTCATGTTATTGCTCAATGACCCCATGACCTAACGTCTGTTCTGTCATTTCTGTGAAGAGTAAACCCTGGTAAAACATTGAGTTGGGAAGGGCAGGGCTTATTCAAATAGACTTGTCTTCGCTTGTATGTCTCAGGCTCTGAGAGGCTGACAGCAAATTTTAAAGTTGTTTTGATATTGGATGGGCTCAAGACCAGCTATGCCTTTGCTATTTACTAGACTTTGGGATCTAGGAATTTCTTTTTCCTCCATATGAAGTGGCTCCAAAGGGCAGAATACTACGTTTGCACTCATATAAACCTACGTAGATAACAGTTCAGCTCTTATTCTTAGAATCCAACACCATTTATTCCAGAATACTCAAAGGTACCAAAGCTCACAAGAACTTTCTCTGACACCACAGAATTATGACACAATTCCAAATCAGTAAAATGGCCCCCCTCTGAGCAGTCTGCTCCCTATACCTATACCTGCCACATCATAAACACTCTCCCAAGGTGCCAACGTCCAAAAAATCATCTGTCCTTCTTTTGAATATCAGATTAGCCTACTCTGAGAGTCAATGTCCACGTAAACAAAATTCCACCTTGCACACTCTCATAATTTGCTGTTTGACTTTCCATCAGAGCTACTTGGTGATGGATCTGAGCTGGTCTCGCTGTGAGATCTGTCACTTCCACGCTAAGTAGACCGATTTGGTCAGGCTACTTTGGCTGGCTGGGCCACAGTGTCCTCCCACTTGCAGGTATATTTTACATCACAGTTATCCACATTACTTTCTCCTATAGAGATCTTCCAGTTTAGAGCTGACAATCCAGCAAACTAATTGAAATCACCTTCAAATGATGTCAGTTGCTCCTGAGGTAGCCTCTCTTGTACAACATCAATAGGAGCCTCTAATGCTGAGACCTAAAAGAAATTCACAAAATACAACCCTTTCTTTTTGTACTGGGGATCTAACTCAGGACCTTGCACTTATTAGGCAGGTGCTTAAGCTGCTAAGCTATCGGTTGGCCCAAAATACAGCAATCTTAAAAAAATAATTAGGGGTGATAAATCCCTGGTACCACCCCCCCCCAAAAAAAAGAAAAAAAAAGAATTAGGGGTGATACATAGCCTCATCCACCTGCTTTCTTCAGTGGGAGATATTTCTTCAATTTATGATGAGTTTGGCCCAAATTTCAGCTCTTCTGAAAGTGAGCTAATTAACTGTCAAAATGCTATATGTGTTCTCAATTTTGATGCACTATATATAACCTTCATCAGTACTTACTTAGGGATGAACATACAAGTATTCCTGGCTACGGGTTGCACTTGGTGGGAGGCAGGGGGTGGAGGAAACGGTGGGCAGGATATGGGTCTTTGCCAGTTAACAACAGGTGTGAATGCTGCTCTTTAAATTTAGCCACTGCACTTGGCATCTTGTCTCCCAGTTGTCACTTATGGCAACCACTGCCGATGTGGGAAGTGTCAGAGAGGATGACAAAAGGGTCATAGTTATTGCAACACGGAGATTTTCTTTTAAAGTTATGTTCTCTTTTATTTAATAAAAGCTAGTTCGGGGCAGCTAGCCCAGAGAGCTCAGAAGACCAAAGCTCCTGCTTAGGCAGAGCACAGCAGCAGGGGTTCGATTCCCAGGGTGCCCTGCCATGCCGTGCTGAGATGGCCATTGAGACTGGGCATGGTGGCATGCTCCTGTGATCCCAGCACTTGGGAGGCAGAAAACAGATCTTGCACTAAGTTCTAAACAAATAAATAAAAACTAGTTCACTGCAAACATGTACTAATAAAAATTGAAATTTGTTGTAATGATTGATACCTTGTGTCCACCTGAGAAGTTTAGAAGTTCAACTAAGTGACTCAGCAGGGGGCCAGGGGCCTCACTATGTAAACATCCTGAGCCTGTGCAAGAGGAGGCCAGAGAGCTTATGTGAGTGCTACACGTGCCCTAAGCACCCTAGGGCAGGTAGCCTGCTTATAAGGGAGGAAAAGAAGCTCCCCCCCCCCCACTTTTGCTCTTTTTTTTTTTTTAACTTTATGTTATGGCTGGCTCTACCTGCTCTGGGGCTGGGGCTGGTGTAGCATGTGGTGCTGGGGATTGAGCCACAGTCCCTTCAGTTGCCTAAGCAGGAACTTTAGACCACTGAGCTATCTCGCCAGACCTCCCCACTTTTGGTTTTTTTTTTTTTTTTCCCCACTTTTGCTCTTGTTGCCTTCTAACATCTTAATCTGTTGCCCTCTGCCATGATCCACCTTGCCTTGGAGACAGCTGATTATGGACTAAAACCTTCACAAACTGAAGAGCTAAATAAACCTCTCTTCCTTAACTTTGGATGTGGACATTTTGTCCCAGCAACAAGAGAAAAGTAACTAATACACTAGTATAAGAAATGAAAAGCAGCATGAGTCTGGGAAAGCGAAAGGAATGAAAAGAGAAGGAAATTACTCAAAGTGATGATAATCATTAACAAATCATTCTTAATTAGTACTTCAAAAGCCATTCCAACTGTCAAAATGCAGGATAAAAGTCATTTTAAATTTGAGTGATGGCTTAGAAAAGAGTAGATCATTATTAATTAATATTAATTTAGAGTTTAGATAAGAGTAGATGGGGTGAGCCAAGGATTTAGCTCAGAGGCACAGCGCCTGCCTGGCAAGTGCAAGGTCTTAAGTTCTATTCCCAGTACCGAAAAACCAAAAAATTAAAAAGAGTAGGGGGTACTCAGTGAGGATGAGTCATTCATTCAAACATACCCAACGCACATGGATGAAAAGCAACACACGTCAGAAGAAAGTTTTGAAAATTTGCATGCCCACTGGGAGCGGTGGTGCACGCCTGTAATCCCAGTACTTGGGAGGCTAAGGCAGAAGGATGGGTGAGAGTTCGAGACCAGCCTGGGCTACAAAAGTGAGCTCAAGGCCAGCCTGAACTTAATAATGAGACCCTGTCTCAAAAAAGACAAAAAAAAAAAAAAAGAAGGAAAAGAAAATTTGCATGCCCTAGTGCTGTATTTTTTTTTTTTTCTGAAACATTCACGTAACCACCCTAACCATGACCTTGAAATTGAATAAATTTTTCTTATCATTTGGTAGTTCAACATTTATATATTATTCAAAACAGAAAAAGAAAGATCATTTAAGTAATCACTAGGCATTGACATAAATTTAAAACACATTTCCAATGTACTAACCACTCCATCCAACATTACTAGGAAAACACAAACTGGACAGGTTTTGGGGGTGTTTTTGTGGTACTATGGATTGAACTCAGTACTCTGTGCTTGCCAGGAAGGTGCTTATGTCACTGAGCTATATCCCAAGCTCCCAAACTGCAATATTTTGCTGTGAGTATAAAGTTTATTTAATTGCTTCCTATTTTACTGTCTAGAGAATAAACTAAATTTTGGTCTTGTAGAATTACAAGAAAATATTTTGTTACTTTTTCATGCCTTGTTTTGTTAAGATGTGTATCTTAGGTTGAATGGATAAGTCCGTGTCAAGGATAAGTCAATAGACTTGTTGAAATTTGAGTCAGGTTATGGGATCCACAGATGATACGTACGGTAAGACCATTCATCAGGGGCTTATCAGGCTCCCAATCTCCTACAACAAGTGGACAGTGAGGGATTAAATAAATGAGCCCAGCAATGTGAAGTTTTAGGGTCTAGGAAGGTCACAACTCTTGAGGAGCTAAGACAAAGAATTCTCTGGAATCATTTCTATATATTGAGTTTTCAAACAAAGGAAAATGATAGTTGGGGTAAGTGTAGGAAATGGTCAGGACCTTGGTAAACCACATTAAAGATTTCTCTAAGAAGTAATTTTTGTCAATTAAGAGAGCTGTCTTACCTCTAAGTTTGATCATTATTATAGGGGATCAAGAGCCTGCAACTGCTTGCTTTCTTTCTTTCTTTCTTTCTTTCTTTCTTTCTTTCTTTCTTTGTCTTTTTGAGACAGGGTCTTGTTATGCAGTTCAGGCTGATCTTGAGCTCACTTTTGTAGTCCAGGCTGGTCTCAAACTCACACTGATCCTCCTGCCTCAGCCTCCGAAGTGCTGGGATTCAGGCATGTGCCACCACACTGGCGTCAACTGTATTCTTAAAAGTTGGAGCCAGGTGTCCTCAGCTATGGCTTCATCTTGTCCTCTTGTGAGCTGTCATGGTAACACAGACCAGTGCATATCTACATGGTGATCATTGGCATGAAGAACTATACTCTCTAGAAGCCGGGCGTGGTGGTGCACGCCTGTAATCCCAGCACTTGGGAGGCTGAGGCAGGAGGATCGGTGCGAGTTCGAGACCAGCCTGGGCTACCAAAGTGAGCTCAAGGCCAGACTGAACTGCATAGCGAGACCCTATCTCAAAAAGACAAAAAAAAAAAAAAAAAAAAAAAAAAAAAAAAAGAACTATACCCTCTGCATGTCAGTCACAGCTGTTTGAACAAGGCACCTAGGCCTAGGACACATAGGTAAATATACAAAGCCAATAATTAATATTAAAGCATGTTCAACACTTTAACAGTGGACTCTAATGTAATAAGACAGATAGATAATCAGATATATATACATATATATATATACATTTTTTTTTTCTTTTTTACTGTTTTTGAGATAGGGCCTAGCTTTGTAACACAAGCTGGCCTTAAATTCATGGTGAACCTCCTGCTTCATCTTCCTTAGTACTGCGATTATAGACATGGACCACCATACAAGATTAGTACCACTATTTTCTTGTGCCAAGATAACATAGGACACCAATCCCATCTAAGAAATCTGAGTTAATCTGGAGATAACATTGTTATTTCTTCCCATTATGTAGGACTAATTTGAGAGAATTTGTTAGAGTGGAAGCCTGACATGGTGATATGTGCCTGTAGCCCCAGTCTCAAGAGGCGATGGCAGGAGGATGGTGTTATAAACTCAGGAGTTACAGGCCAGTGTGGATGATAAGAGCTAAGGGAAGCAGAGGAGCATCAGAGCGAGTATCTAATTAAGGCCTAAGGACCAGGAAAGGCAGCTGCAGGGAACTTATATTTGGTGAGATCTAAAAGATTAGTAGCAGTGAACAGCAGCAGGAACAGATAGAGAGCGGGAACTGGAAGCCTGGGAATACACGAAGCCGTGCAGGGTGAGTGTGCAAAAGAAAAGTTAGTTCCTCTGCAATGTCTTGTTCTAGTTGACTGAATGAATGAAGATGCAATTCTAATGAAGATATGATATTTTTAATATTTGAACAACATTGTAACATATGAATTCAGTCCCTGGGGCCATTTTTATCAAAGGCAGTACATTCTGAATTCTGGAGTCTGGTTATATATTTAACAAAAAACAATCACCCAAAATATGCGAAACTCTCTTAAAAATCAATAAGAGAGAAGACTGCACTCCAATGAGAAAATGGGCAAAACATGGGAGCAAAATAGCTATGAAGCTATAAATAACTGTACAACTAGGAAAACAAAGGAGGGCCCAGATGTAGCTCCCCAACAACACCTTCCTGGCAGGTGTAAGGTCCTGAGTTCAATTGCTGGTACCAAAACAAGCAAACAAGTAACCCCATCAACTAAGTACCAAGAACTTACTTTTTATCAGGCACTGTGCTGAGTGCTTTTATGTCTTAGTTCACTTAATTTTCTAACCCTTGTAAGATTTCCTTTATAAGCAAATGCTATCTCATTAGGGGTGAGCCATTCCCTCCCACCCACTAACACTAAAACTAGTAAGACTAAGACTATTATTGACCGAGTCTCCCAGGGTGGTCTGAGATGACAAATAAGACCGGGTGTGGTGTCATGCACCCCCAATCCCAGCTCTTGGGAGTCTGTAAATAGGCAGATCACTACAAATCCAATCTAGTAGTGAGACCCTAAACACCCTATAGGCCCTTCCCTAAATAATACCAGAAAAAAAAAAAAAGAGAGAGACTATTATTGACCAAGGTTAATGATGTCATTTTTACTACTATTGGATCAATATTAGCTAAGTGACGATATTTGTAATCTTATTGGTTGATTATAATTTGACCCACACTGTACCCACCCCTCATGACTTTGCTCTAGAAAACTTTCTCAAAGAAGTGGGCTTGTTGGCAACCCACTCGGGATCCCACCTGTCTCTCAGGAGCCATTCATAGTCCCCAGTTTTCCTACTCTGAGCTGCTGTTGTTTCTTTGAAGTCATTCTTCGACTTTAAGGCACACAGACTCAGAGTATCTCACATCCAGCACATGAAGGGTTACATGTTTCCCCTACATCAGACATCAGCCTGATAGAATCTATCTCTGCTCTCTCCCTCATTCTCTCTCTGTCATTCTCTCTCTCTCGGTTCTGTGTGTGTGTGTGTGTGTGTGTGTCTGTGTGAGAGAGAGTGCGCATCTGTGTGTTCCTCCCTCTCAAATCAGCGCTCAGAGTTCAACCCAAGGCCTTTGTGTTGAGCTACATCCCTAGCACTTTTTCATTTTTTGAGATAAGACTCTTGCTAAGTTACTAGTTACCAAGATTGACCTTAAATTTGTGACTTTTCAGCCTCAGCCTCCCAGAGTGCTGGGATTACAAACATGAATATACGCCCAACTTTTTACTGCTACAAGTTCAGCATTGGATGTGTGTGTATGTGTGTGTGTGTGTGTGTGTGTGTGTGTGTGTTGCTTAGAATTAAGCCCATAGCCTTGAACATGATAAGCCCATGCTCCACCATTCAGCTGCACCTCAACCCCAGCATTGCTTTTTTTCTCTCAGATCATTCAGTACATGATGCCATAGGAAAAAAGCAACATAGACCATTAGAGCTGAAAAAGACCTGAAAAGGTTTTCTAATTCAGTCTCCCAGGCCATAGTAGGTCATTGAGGTCTAAGCTCCTAACCAATTAGCCCACAACCTCAGAGCTGCTTAGCAGTGGAGGCAGAATTGTAAGCCAAGTTTCCTAGCTCTCAAGGTAGTTCTCTTTTTTCAGGATCACAGAATCTGTCCCCTCGTTACACTTTAGTGTGAGCATTAGCTTAGGGTCCAAAGTTCTGGTTCACTTTTTAAGGGATGAGCAGATAAGATGCCGGAAGGGCTGATCATTAAATGTATATGGCTTCACCTGGTCCATATTCAATATCACCTGTAAGTGTATCTGGGCAGGCCCTTTGTACTTTGTAATTTTTGTTCAAAAGTCCCCTCTGTTTCCACAGTGTTTCTCTGCATTAACTTTGCCTGGGTCCTTCAAACCCCGTGGAATTTTATTTTCATATTAGGTAGGCAGTGGAATTCTTTTAAAATGTATTTGCATAAGGTTTCACTACTCAGCTCAGACTTGTAGTGATCCTCCTGTTTTCAGCCTCCCTAGCACTGGGATTACAGGGGTGCACCACCACACCAGGACTTGGTGGCTGGCTCAGCACGCCCAGAGGTGGGACTTGGTGGCATGGCCTGTGGTGCCAAGGATCGAGTCCAGGTCCCTACACTTGCCTAAGCAGGCACTTAGTCCATTGAGCTATCTCTCTGGCCCTTCACTACTAGATTGGAATATTGGAAACCTCTGCTAACATGCCAGTGAATAAGTACCCAGGAGGCTGAGGCAGGAAGACTGCTGCAATTTAAGGCAAGCCTGGGTTACAAACTGAGTTCAAGGCCAACCTGAATAGCAGAGTGCAACCCTGTCTCAAAAAAGAAAGGAGAGAGAGAGAGAGAGAGAGAGAGAGAGAGAGAGAGAGAGAGAGAGAGAGAGAGAGAAGAAAGAAAGAAAGAAAGAGCAAAAAGCCAGTCAACAGCCTAAAGAAAGATCTTGCCAGTGGCTTAGCTAGGATTTATGTATGCAATCAGCATTTGTCTCTCGGAAGAGTCCTCAAGGAGTGAGAGTCCAGAGAGACTGGGGTTTTCATGGCAGTAGGTGACTTGGTAGGCATGAGGTAAGTGAGGGTGGGAACTGTGGCGAGGAGCTGGGCCCCAGGAAGCCACTGAGTAATGGAGAAGGCAGAAAGGAAGAGCAAGTAAGGAAGAGCTGCGGAAATGGGAAATGCGAGGGAACAGAGCCCCTTTTGCACACCTTAGGAATGGAACATAGACACAGTAGCTACCCATGGCTCCCTGCCTATGTGGAAGAAGCGATGGTGACAGACTCATAAAGGGCACACACATCACGGTGCTGCCAAGGGTCTGCCCTGCCTGCCACCTTTGCTATTGCTAATCTTTCCCCGAGAGAGAGAGAGAGAGAGAGAGAGAGAGAGAGAGAGAGAGAGAGAGAGCAAGAAGGAGAAGGAGGAAGAAGGAGGAGGAAGAGGAGAAAAAAGAGGCAGAGAGAGAAGGGAGAGGGAGGGAAGAAATGGGAGGGAGGGAAGGGGAGGGAGGAAATGGAGGGAAGGGGAGGGAGGAAATGGAAGGGAGGAAGGGAGGAAGGGAAGGATTAATAATATTTGCACTGCCTGGCTGCAGCTCTCACTGAATCCACTAAGCTCTTACTCTGCAGTCACTGCCACCACAAAAACTTGGGGAATTCGATATTATTATTCCAGTTTCACAGATGAAAACTAAGGGCCCAAAGAGCTTAGAAATTCCCCTGAGGCACATAACTAAAGAAGTCTTTCTAAGAGGCTGAGTACAGAGCTGAGTCAAATTGAGGTCTTCTGACTCATGCTTTTCTAGTCCGGCTGTGCCACACCCCTTTGAAGGAGGCTGTTTCCTAGAGCTGGTATGCTGCACATACCTTGCGGGGTTTTTTGGTTGTTGTTGTTGTTTATTTTTTGGTTCTTGGATTTGCATGTTCTTAGTTACACCAATTCTGTTCTTTACTACACAGCATTGACCTTCAACAGTCTCATTTATCATAGGTAAAGCTATTGGCATCTTGTTTGTAGGTAGACCATCTGGCAGGAAGCTTATGGAAGTAGACCCTCTGATAAGGTCATAAGAAGGTTAAGTAGGTCTAGATTTTAAAGTTTTTAGACCATGGTAGAACATTTGTCTCCTGTGTGCAGGGTCTTGAGTTTGATCCCCAGCACCACAAAATGAAAGAAAAGGTTATGCTAAAACCTGAAAGTAAAAAGGAAATAATAATATTGAGTACAAGCCATTAACTAGATGTGCTGAGGGCTCTACGAATATTACATTAAAACAGCTTATTTAATCTTCACAGTATCCCTATGAGGAAAACACCGTACTAACCATCATTTTTCCAATGGGAAAATTGTGGCATTGGGAAGCAAAGATCTGGCTGGGCAGTAGCAGGGCTGAGCTGTGGGTACAGGTTACCTGATGCCAGAGAGCATGCCTTGAACCCCTCGCCACCCCTAGACCCTCCCTGATATGAAATGAAACACTTCAGGGTGAATCCTATAGAACCTTGAACTATTAGTTCAAAGGTAGCCAGCCATGGTGCCTGTAATCCTAGCACTTGGGAAGCCGGGGTGGGAGGATGGCTTTGAGTCTGAGCCCAACCTATACTACCTAATGAGTTGAATTACAGAGCAAGACTCTGTCTAAAAATATAAGACAAAGCAAAACAAAACAAAAACACCAAAGGTAATCACTAGGAGCCCATACAGGGGATCATTTCATGTAGGTGAGAAACAAAAAGGAGACTTTGTACTTTTAAAATATTTTTTTGATATATTCAGTCTTTGGATATGGTTCAGCATACTTGATGGTAAGCACATTTTGGATAAGTGGCATGTTTTTTACTTTTTCTGTTTTCTTTTCTCTTAGTCAATGTGGGTAAATGATATTGAGCTTTTACTATTGCAGAAAACATAGTACAGTGGCTGATACCAAGTCTGGTGTGTAATGAATAATATTCTAGCTTTATTGAATGACTGATTAGAAGCTGCACCAAAAATTCCCTAAATTTAATTCAACAGGACTTAATCCCTTTAGTAATTTTATCACCAATTTGCAGAGCTAGTACTATACTGGAGAGGTGCTGGGTTAGATTCTGAGTTTAATGTAACTACTTAAGAATCAGTGATCAGTGGTAAATGTTCAATATCTGCTCTCTTTCTGGGGACTAAGCTGACAATAACTTGTTTTGCTAAGGTTGTTCTCTACTGTGAACAATAAGCCGCACTGACAACCAAAGTTTGTAGCTGAACCAACTCACTTGTGTTCTCAATCTTGTCTAGGAAAGTACAAAAAATTCTCTATTTATAGCCGTCAACACACAGTTCTAACTTCAAGATTCTGTCAGCAACTGTCTTGTTCAACTTGTACCCTCTGCAAACCCCAAAAGAGTATACGGTGTCCAAATGCTTGAAGGAAGGGCAGTGAGATAGCTCAGCAGACTAAGCACCTGCTTAGACAAGTGCAAGGAGTGGAATTTGATACCAGGCACATAGGCTGCACCTGCCCCCAGGCATGCTGAACCAGAGACCTAGTCTGAACATGGCAACATGGGCCTTTAATCCAAGAAGGCTGCAAATAAGAGGATCACTACAAGTCTGAGCTGTGTAGTGCGACCCTATGCTAAATATATTTAAAAATGAATAAACCTAAATGCTTGAATAAATGCATTTCTCCCTTGGTATAAGAAAAGAATCCACAATCTAATATATTGCTATATATTAGATTGCTGAAAAAATAGAATAAGGAAAATAAGGATGCAAAACAAATATTCCTATACCCATGTTTTGAAAAGCCAGCAAGAAGCCTAACAGTTACCTAGAAATTGTTGCAAAGATAAAATCCAAATATTACCATAGCATCTGTGACAAGATAAACAATATTCAAAGTGGTTGTGGACACCTAGATCTTATATCTAGACTTACTACTATGCAGTCTGTAGGTCAGCTGCTCAATTTCTCCTTCACCATCTATAAAAAGAATATTCAATTCTCTAGGTCAAAACAAAAGAAAAAGATAATGTACATAAAACTATGTGGCATCCTTAAAAATGTCAATTTAGCCAAATGTGGGAGTATACACCTATAATCCCAGCCATTGGGAGCCTGAAGCAGGAAAATTCAAGGCCAGCCAGAACTACATAATAAGACCCTATCTCAACAACAACAATAACAACAAGGCCGGGCGTGGTGGCGCACGCCTGTAATCCCAGCACTTGGGAGGCTGAGGCAGGAGGATCGGTGCGAGTTCGAGACCAGCCTGGGCTACAAAAGTGAGCTCAAGGCCAGCCTGAGCTGCATAGTGAGACCCTGTCTCAAAAAGACAAAAAAAAAAAAAAAAACAATAACAACAAGTCAGTTTAATCAAAACCAAGAATATTATGTTGAAAATATTCCTTCCTCTGCTTACTTGTTACAAAATATCTAAGAAAATAATTAGGAAAAAAATGAAGTCTTTGTTCATTTGGGCACTACCTTTCTGGATTTCTGATTTACATGAGAAGTTTTACCACTGAAGAAGCGTATATGAGCTATATATCTTTTCTAGGCAAGGAAAACTTTCCATAATACCCTTGAAAATACCCATATGCCTGTGAAAGAGACCATGTATCAACTTATGTAATAAGAACTCATCGCACTATAATCTATCTCTTAGAATCTTTTTTTTTTAATCTGAAAACTTTTTGATTTCCAAATTGTGACTAGCCTCACTGATCCACATCTCTAAGGTTAGGCAGCAGACATCTTAAATGCAGAACAGAAGATGCCCCCCTGTCTGTTCTCTTTCTCTTCTCTGGCATGGACCACATTACCTCTCAGACCAGCACAATGCACAAAGCAACAACCCATGGAAAAGCTGAGCGCTCCAGCTTGTGGGTTCCCATCTGCTTTCAGCAAAGAGATCATTGTTTCTAACTTGCAATGCTTTTTTTTTTTTTTTTTTTTATCTGACTCGTAATGAGTGTTAGTCAGCCAAGATCTTTTTATATCATCCAAGTAAATATTGAAATGGATGAAATGAAAATGTCCCAAAAAATTCAATTGGAGATATTTTCCCCTTAGGTAAGCCAAATTGTTATTTATTCTGCCTAGCTATAATGGAAAGTTAACCGAACTAATGATGGTTTTAGACTCTCCTAAGATTAGGGTGACACTTTTTGATGAAATTCAGTAATTTAGTACTGCAATTTAATGGCAGGATCAATGAACAAAGGATAAGAAGGCTCTATTTCTGGTTCAAACTCTTGCTCATTACTATTACTTCACCCTGACCTTCTTCTACTACTACTTGAAATCTCAATTACATTAGCAGCACACATAATTTGAGAAAAACATCCTGTAGGTTAATAAATAACAACATTAGACTCTTATTTCTGCAACTGATATGTCACTTGTTCCAGACAAGAAATTGTGTATTTCTTACCTCAGTTTCTTAATTCATAAATATATGATACATTATTTGACCAGAGCAGAGGCTGTAGCTTAGGGGTAGACTACTTGCCTAGCATGAGTAAGAATGTGAGGTTTGATCCCTACCAGGACCACCAAGAAAAAGTTTTTTTGCTCCTTTTTCCCCTCCAATAACCTAGAGAAATAAAGGAATAATTAGGGAAATGGTATCAATGCTAGGAAAGATTTTTGTTCTCTCTAAAATGTTGTTATATAAAGAGAAATGTCCTGTTTAGTATTTTCACTAGCATTTTTAGGTACTTGGTTCTTCTGAGTTTGAGTCAAATCAGTTCTACTTGGAAAAGATTACTATTTTCACTTCCATTCTTTGCAGAGTCTTTGCAGAAATAGAATAGGCTACAGAGAACATGCTTTAAGGAAACAAAATTGTTCCAAAAGATTGTTGGCAGTCAAAAATTCTTCCAAGCCATGGAGTTGGGGCGATAGCTCAGTGGCACAAGTGCCTGTTTGGCAAGTGCAAGGCTGTGAGTTTGAGCCCTGGTCCCAAGGGGAAAAAAAATTCTTCCAAGCCACATTATTGTTCCTAATCGAGAGGCAGCTTATGAATTCAGAACTGTCTATAGCCCTGTTGTCCAGGTAGAAGATACCAGCTAACAAATGAGGATTCCAATCAGCTAATCCTAGCCATTCAGGGTTTTTGCAAAGTGCCTAAGAAAGGTGTGTTGGCAGCCAGATCTTCTACTTGATAATAGTTGGCAGAAAATTTTTAATATTTTCAGTTTTTGTGTGTACATCAAATCTAAGAATTTTAAGGGTTTTCATCTAACTCATAGTGATAGCAAAAGTGCTAACAGGTAAGTAGTCTCCTACCTTGTTGCTAAAAGAATTGCTATGCTTGTTTTATTTATTTATTTATTTATTTATTTACTGACTGACTTGTTTGTTTGTTTATTTATTTATTATAGGATCTTACTGATATACTCAGGCTAGTGTCAAACTTATGGGGTCCAGACATAGTCCTGCCTTAACCTTCCAAATAGCTGAGTGCTTCCAGTGTGTGTTACACAACTGGCTTCATTGTAATTTTTGAAGATTGTAATAATAATGTGTTCTGTTATACAATTTGTCATATTAGAGTACTGTCATATCCAAAGCTCAGAGCTGGAGCTACAACTCAGTGGTACAACTTATCATGCAAGAGTTCCTGACTCGGGTTCCAAAGGTCAGAGAGTAAAGGAAAAAACTCTCACATCAAGACATTAAATGATAATAACTCCAAGATAGGTCTGAAAACAAAAGACTCGTTTATGAGGTAAAAGAAATAGAGAAATCTAAGTAACAAAAGTTCAGCTTGATAAGCCTGATAAAACACAAGACATAGGGTGGAGCTGATAAGCAGCAGAGATCTTTGCAGGAAGGTCAGAACTGTAATGCCTGGCAACAAGTGTCAGGGATTAGTAACTAAGAAACTGGAGTCCAGAGGCAGGAAATGCAGTTACTTTGGTTACAAAACATATCCACAGAAAACCTGTAAATTCTCTGAGGGCCTATCTTCGTCCAGTCAGCCCATAAGTAAATAGTAAGTATCTCTGTATTCTAGACACTTTTCTAGACGCTGAGGAATCAATGCACAACACAAAAAAAGGTTACTGATTTTGTGCAAAGCATGTTCTAGTTGGGGAGGGGGAATTCCAACAGTGCACAATCAAACAAATAAAATATATAGGGTCTCATTAGAAATAAGACTATGGAAAAGTTCAAGTGGGGAATTCTGGGGGTAGAGTGTTTGGGTCCAATTTTATCCACAGAGGCTAGGAAAGCTTTTTCTGAAAAGATGGAATACAAAGGTGTAGGGGCTATGCTTGTAGCTCCATGGTAGAGTACTTGCCTACTGTCCACGAACTCCAGGGTCCACAGCTTCCACAAGACCTAGATGGAGGAGGTTGTGAAGGTGTCTGGTCAACAGGATTCTGGACTGAAAACACAGTAAATGCAAAGATTTTGACGCAGTATCCTCTCTAGCACCTATCAGGGAACAGTAAGAAGGCTGGTGTCATTGGAATGGAGCAGTAGATAATGTCACAGAAGTAGGAAGAGACAGATAATGTTGAGTCCAATAGCCCACTTGGAGGACCCTTGGCTATTATTTGAGAGATAAGAAACCACCAGAGAAGATTGAACAGAGGGAAAATATAACATGACCTACAACTTAAAAGGATTGATTTGATGTTGGTTTTGAGACTATATAGAGAGGTGACACAGGGATGGAAGACTGGAGCTCACACAGGCTGGTAATGCTGGGTGAGGGAGAAGAGGTTGGAATTTGTTAAATTTTGACGGTAGAACCTTCAGGATATGCTAGTGGTCTTGAAAGAGGACACAAGAGAAAGAGGGCAGTCAAAGGCAGCAGCAAGAAAAGCTAGCCAGAAAAATGAGACTTTCTTGACAAGTGGAAGCTCGTGGGAGGAGTCTTAGATTGCTTTGCATCCTCATGCCCTGCCATGTTGCAATGTTCAGGGAACGCTGATAATCTAATCTGGATCTAGTTTCTGTGTATTTGGGACCAGAGTTGATCTGGATTGAAAACTGACTCACTCAGAGTTATTAAAGCAGGTACTTGTTGCAGACTTAGGCCAAGTTAAAGCCAGTGGTGTTGGAGCTATTTGTTCAGAGCCAATGATAAAAGTTTTAAGTTAGTACAAGATATTAAATATAGCCATTATTTAAAACTGAATTATATAAATTTATAGCTGGTAAAAGCAAAGGTAAAAGCAAAGCACATTACTTCTTAATCATTTTGTTACATTGTACTGCTATCCATACTCTCTAGATTACTTATGTACATTGTATCTGCATGAGAGAAACACTATATAAAGTTGTGCTCCCGGATTTCTCAACCAGCTTTCTGTGCACAGATCTTGTGTCAGTAATTTTAAATTGGCCATGGAGTATTTCTTTTTGTTGTTGTTGTTATGGGACCAAGGATTGAACTCAGGACCCTGTGCTTGTCAGGCAAGTGCTTATTCTGCTGAGCTAGCTCCCCAGCCCACCCTTTTCTTCTTTTTCTTTTCTTTTCTTTCTCTCTCTCTCTCTCTCTCTCTCTCTCTCTCTTTCTCTCTCTCTCTTTCTTCCTTTTCTTTTCTTTTCCTGTATTTAGGGCAGGGTCTACAGTAGCTCACTACATAGAGGTTCTCAAGTTTTCACTTTCCCAAGCGTGGGGATTACAGGTGCACACCACCATGCCCAGTCCCAATCGCATTCTCAGCGCATCCCGGGCGGGGGGGGGGGAGGTCAGCACAGCAAGCTGGGGATGAAACCCTGGCCACTGCGCTCTGCATAAGCAGTATGGTGTATTTCTAATACAGAAATTTATAACTGTTTCGAAGAAGGGCTCTTCACACCCACTCACACAGTTGGACAAATCTGTGAGAATGGTATAGGGTGAGCAAATCGCCACATATTTTGTAAATACATTCACATACTAGCATAGGCCAGAGAGAACTACAGAAGTTACAGAGAACTTCCCGGTTCCGGTGAGCAAGGGTTGGGGGCCAGAGGAGACAGAGAAGGACAAGCAAGTAACTCTGTATAGTGAAAGGAAGGCCTTCCATATTGATGAAGCTAGGAACTAAGAGATGAAAGCCT
>PVJA010010295.1:17443-28439 GCA_004027025.1 Myocastor coypus
AAAAAAAAAAAAAAAAAAAAAAAAAAAAAAAAAAAAAAACAACAACAAAAAAAACACTGTGTTTTACTATTTTTATTTTACAAGGAAGGAAGCTGGAATCCAAGGAATATTAATAAGTCACTGAGGAAAACAATGAGTGAGCCGTTCTGTCGGAGGAGGGTAAAGAGCAAATCCAACATCCTGGCCACTGTCAGATGAACAACAGTCATTTTTTTCCTAAAGCACACCATTTAGAGATATATTTTTCAAGATAAGCAGGATTAAAAATATCTGTCAACTACAAACTTGGCAATTACAACATAAAAATTGAAAATGACAAAAGACACTGAAAAAAATACAACTTCAATGTCTAATTTTCCCCAAATCTATTTGCCCATTCTGTCTTCTATCTTCTGTCACTGGCTTTGTTTCAGAGCTTTAGTCTTTGTTACTGATAATGTTTCCATAAAGTTGTTTTCCGCAGCACAGTAAAACTTCACACTGAGCAAAGTCACTTCTTTTGAGCATTGGTCTTATTTTTTTCCAGAAATATTTATGTCTGTGGGATGTAGAATTATTGAGTCCAAGGTAAAATATTCATCAATATATGACTTGCTCATACTACCCTTGATTATTTAATAAGATGGTTCAAAATATGTATGAAGACCAGGAACGGTGGTGAATGCCTGTAATCCCTGTACTCAGGAGGCTGAAACAGGAAGATCACAGCAAGTATGAGGCCGGCTTGGGCTACATAGTAAGTTCAAAGCCAGTTTGAACTGTATACTAAGACCCTGTCTCAAAAAACTAATCAGTCAATCATACTATGTTCTTAAGTGAAAGCTGATATTTTTTCAGTTTATATTTCTTTGATTACTAATAAGACATTTTTCTTTGTAAGTTTGCTCACTAATATTATGTCATTTTCTGTCCATTTCTCTGAGGCTAAACATAATTTTATCAACTTGTATAATCTCCTCATATAACAAAGATATGCATTCTTTATGGTTTTTACAGATATTTTCCCGTACTTCTGTGTTTATTTGGTTACTTTATACACATTTACTCACATTTTCCTTTGAGTTTTTGTTTGCTCCTAAGTACAAAAATAGTTGCCCTCCTGAGGCTTCTTATAGTCAGTTCTATTTTCTTCTGATTTTTCCATTGTTTAATATTTCATATTTTTAAAAAATATTTCATATTTACCCTTTAAGTCATCTGGAATTTATTTTGATGCATAGTAGGAGGGAATGGTCTAAACTACTTTTTCCAAATTTTTAAGTGTTTTGAAATAGTCCTCCCTGCCTTTTGAGATGGAGGGGGTCTCGCTATGCAGGTCAGGCTGGCCTTGAGCTCACTTTTGTAGCCCAGGCTGGTGTCAAACTCGCACCAATCCTCCTGCCTCAGTCTCCCAAGTGCTGATTACAGTGCTGAGATTACAGGCATGTGCCACCATGCCCAGCTAGTCTTTCCTTTCTTTTCTGTATGATATATTGAATTCAAATATACAACAGGACTATTTCTGCACTATGCCAGTTCTTACTTGTGTTTTTTCTCTTTTAATGTTGCATTCTGGTGCATTATTATATTCAGCTGGCTTAGTATTTTCTTCATAATTAAAAGCTTTTTTTCTTTCTATTATTTGCATCCTTATTCTCTCAGATCAAGTTCTAGAATCTTCATAGAGTAAAAGTTTTGATGATATGCAAATGCAGTCCTTTGTTCTTTGGTAGAACCATAGTTATTTCTCTAATATCACTGATTATGCATATTAACAAGTACTGATTAAGATAATAAGGAAAAATCCATATAAAGTTGATTCATGCTATGGAATTTTGCTATATTGTCCAAAATACTTTCAGTGTCTAAGAATCTGATGGAAAAAGATTTTGTAAAACTCACAAGTGACTAAAATATCTACATAAATTCTCCCCAGGAAACTATTTTATGATTCGGAAAAGCACAATTTTTCTTTAAAGCAAATAAATACAAAGAATATAAAACATAAAGTGATAGAAAATATAAATTTAAAATGCCCTTGAGTATATTGTATATATAGCAATAAACCTTTCATAATTTTCCTGAAACTTAAGCCAAAACATTGTGAACAATTTACTAATAAACCTCACTTACTGTATAATTTAAGTTTCTTTCCAGATACATTAATTTGCCTATGAATAACTTAGAACCTCCTAGAGGATAAAAGAAAAACAGAAGGTTCCTTTTCTTGAAAAATGGCAAAAATTCTTGAAACTTATATAGATATGGAGAGCATTTATATTTCAGGGTAAATATCCCTTGGTACTTAAAGTGAAAATTAAATTCCACTGCCATACCATGAACTATGGGGCTTCTGAGCATTCAGATGGGACTCTCCAGGCCTCCTATGTTGCCTCTGGGCATGC
This sequence comes from Myocastor coypus, assembly GCA_004027025.1. Taxonomy (NCBI): domain Eukaryota; kingdom Metazoa; phylum Chordata; class Mammalia; order Rodentia; family Myocastoridae; genus Myocastor; species Myocastor coypus. The sequence continues at coordinate 19,828 of PVJA010010295.1, forward strand.
TGGTGCCCAGCTGTTTCCCAGCTCTCTGAGAGACTGCGACAGGAGAAATTTATGTCAAAACTCAGCCCGGGAAATTGGGCAATTTAGTGTGATCTCGTCTAAAACAAAAAGAAAAATTAAACAACTAGGGATGTAGCTCAGTGAAAAAACTCTGAGTTCAATCTCTAGTACTGAATCAGTGGGGGAGAAGTGGGGAGGGGAAGGCAACAACAGAAATATTAAAATTAAAGTATTTTCCTAGGATTCTATATAGCAAAGACTTGGGGGTTTTCAGGTTAGCTCAGTGTTTTAAGCACCTGCATGAGCAGGCACAGGGGATGGTGGTTCGAACCCTAGACCTACCCTTAAAGTAGCCTGAGCCAGCCAAAAAAAAGAAAGGGGGGGGGGCCTTGCCAGGTAGCTCAGTTGATTAAAACACATGGTTCAGCAAAGCCACTCAGGGGCTGGGGACCCACCCTCCACATGGAACGTTAGACCAGCCGGAGCAAAATCCTTCTGTAGCAAAGAATTAGAGCTTTATTCATAATTGTTCCTAGGGATATTTAAATTTATTGTGGAAGAAAGATGTTAGTGCTCTAACTAAAATCATAAAAGTGGGTGTGCCTAATAAGACTATAATTCTTCATAAATGGAAAATATAATAGGTGAATGGGAACTCATAAAGAGCAACTTCATGGGCCCTATATATCTTTTTTAAAATGATTCTATTAAAGATATTTCACTCTAGGGTGGGCCAGATATCTCAGTGGGTTAAAGTACCTGCTTAGGCAGGCACAGGGACCAGGGTTCCCCCACCCCACCCACCCCCTGGGTGCACTAAGATTGAGACCAGGCATGGAGGTGCGTTCCTATAATCCCAGCGCTTGGGAAGCTGAAAACAGAATCGCCACGAGTCAAATCTGTGTAATGAGACCCTGTAGATACTGTACTAAATATATTTTTAAAAAATATATATATAGCTATAGTATGGATTTATATTATAATTAACTCTTTATTTCCATTTTTTCTTTTTTGTGGTACCAGGGATTGAACTCAGGACCCTGCACTTTCCAGACAAGTGATTTTTCTACTGAGCTATCTCCCTGGCCCATAATTGGCTCTTTTTAGAGAAAAAAGCCTACCACATTGGAAAAAATTTGTGAATATCTGAACTACTAATTTGTATGTTCTTGTTTGTAATTTTTCCAGTCTGAAGACATGACTTTACTCTCTGTAAAAGCCTGAGAGAATTTTTTTTACTCTCTAGGATCTCTTGAAAACAACTAGGAGACAGCACAAAATAATTCAGCATCTGCAAGATGATGCAAAAATGAACAACGTGAGATTTATAGGAATCAGTGAGAAAGAAGGGTACTCTTTATTCATATGAAATAAGCTTAAAATTTTGTAAGCAAAATCTCACAGTCACAAATCTACTTTCTGCACTTTCATGAGCCCCACTCATTCCCCTTCCCTTTCCCCTCAGTGCCCCCCCAGCCAATAATCTGCAAATGTTCAAATGTTGTGCAGGGAAATTTTGCTTTTTTTAATTTTTTTTTTTGTTTGTTTGTTTTTGTTTTTTTGTCTTTTTGAGACAGGGTCTCACTATGCAGCTCAGGCTGGCCTTGAGCTCACTTTTGTAGCCCAGGCTGGTCTCAAACTCGCACCGATCCTCCTGCCTCAGCCTCCCGAGTGCTGGGATTACAGGCGTGCGCCACCATGCCCAGCTAATTTTTGAAAATTAAATTGCTGGGGATATACCTCACCTGGCAAGCACAAGGTCCTGAGTTCGATTTCTAGTACAGCAATCAATCAATCAATAAATAAGTCTATCTCAATCGACATGCATTAATTAGCAGTGTCATTGTAACAAGTAACTGATGTAATCAATTTATAAAGCAAAAAGGTTCATTTTGGTTCACAGTTGGGTGCAGCCCCTCATCAGATGGAGCCATTATTGCTCTGGCTGGCAGTGGACTATATAGTGGAGCACTGGGCAGGGCAAAACGTCTCTCCTCAGCTAAGGATATAGTTCAGTGGCATAGCACCAGCCTGGCAGGTATGAGGCCCTGAGTTCAATTCCTGGTACAAAAAGAAAACACTCTCCTCAATGTGAGGAAGCTAGGAAGAAGACGATATGGCCCAGTGATTCCCTTGGAGGGCCCACACCTAATGACCTAAAGTTCTTTCGCTATGTCTCACCTTTTTTTTTTTTTAGAATTTTTATTTTATTTTATTCTTGTTTCATAACTTTTGTTTGTTTGTTTATTTATTTATTTATTTTTATGGCCGGCTCAGCCTTCCCTGAGGGCAGGGCTGGTGCAGCATGTGGTGTTGGGGATCCAACTGCCGTCCCTTCAGCCTCCCAAGCTTTCCTAAGCAGATGCTTTAGACCACTGAGCCATCCAGCCGGGCCCATGTCTCACCTCTTAAAGGTTCCACCATCTCTCCATTTTGCCATAAGTTGGAGACCAAGCTTTCAGCACATGGATCTTAGGTGGACACTTATGCAAACCATAGCAACGTGGAAAGGTATTTGATTCATAAATTGATAAGCAGAGGTTACAAAAACCATGATGTCATTTTTGTTTAGAATAGAAAAAAAAAAAAAAAAAAGATTTGTATCTACATCCCTGGCTGTAAAAAAAAAAGGCCAAGAAGCTGAGGCAGGAGGATTGCCTCTAGTTGGAGGGCAACCTGAGTTACACAGTGAGTTCAAGGCCAGCCTCTACTACATAGTGAAACCTTTTGTTGTAGTCAGGGTTTACAAGGGAAATAATAAAGGACACATAATTTATAAGATTATTTTATAAATCACCCAAAGAGTCAAATATATAAGAGTGCAGGAAATCTGCTCATATACTAAAAACCCAAAGAATCCAGCTAAGGGCCTGGATACCACAGCAATGTCCTGCATGAGTCCACCCAGAGGCCAAGAGCCCACAGCAATGTCTCATGCAGGCCTATTTTACAGATCTGTGCTGGGAAGGCCCAAAAGTCAGTGGTGGAAGCTAGAAAGGCTGTGCCAGTGGGATGAAGGCTCTGTGCTAGCAGGCTGAGGGATCTGCACTGGAGCCAGGAAGCAACACACTAAGTAAGAACCAGAGCTCCCCCAAAAGTACCACAGCCATCCTACATGACATTAAGGTCCTGAGCTCCTCAGGTGATGACAACAGCCAAGTTCTCATGAGAAGCACCAGTGCAACAAACTTCTCCAGCAGACTGAGCAGTGCACTGTCTTCGCCTCCAGAGCCAAGAGGTGATGCTCACGGTAAGGACCAGAGCTCTCCCAAAGCGAACCGCAGCCATCCTCAAGGACAAAGTTCTGAGCTCCTCTGATGACGGGATGTCCTTAATTCTTTTTGTGTTTTCTGAGTTCATGTCAGGAAAGTCAGCTCAACAAGCTCCTCCAGGAGAACTAAGGGCCCCCCAACAACATCTCTTCCTTGCAAGTTCTCTTTGTTACGTTGTTTACAACAATCATCATGTGGATCCTCTATACCTCAACCCACACTGATTCAGCTCAACTGGTGTTACAAGTTGACCACCAGTTGTCAATCCATCACATGCTGTCTCAAATCACATGGTATATATGGAAGGTATAAAAAAAAAAGATAGTATATATGTGGTGACTTCAAGATGACTTTCTGTTTGTTTTGTTTTGTGAGACAGAGTCTCACTATGCAGCTTTAGAGTGGCCTTGAACACACTGTATAGCTCAACCTGGCCTCAAACTTTTAGTGATCATCCTGTCTGAGATGAGCCTTGAGTGCTAGGATTATAGGTATGCATAACCACATACAGCCTTAAGATAAGTTTAATATCCTTAAAATCTTTTTTTGTGTGTGTTTTCTGAATATTTATTTATTTATTTGTCTTTTTGAGACAGGGTCTCGCTAAGCAGTTCAGGCTGACCTTGAGTTCACTTTTGTAGCCCAGGCTGGTCTCGAACTCACACCGATCCTCCTGCCTCAGCCTCCCGAGTGCTGGGATTACAGGTGTGTGCCACCACACCCAGCTTGTTTTCTGAGTTTGCTATACTGATGGATATTGTATTTTATGCAGTTCCCACTAGGAAAAAGGAATTCTCTCATCTAAGTAGAGAGCAAGAGATGTTGACAAGACTAAAATAATAGGTATCTAATATAACACCCAGTTTTAGATCCTCATCAAGAATAATATAGCTTTGGGGACACGGGTAAGTGGTGGTGGGGATTGAACACAGGGCCACGCATATTCTAGGCAAGCTACCTCTGAGATCTGGGTCCAGCTTTGGGGTATTTCAGTCTGCCACACAGGCTTGCTCAGCTATCCAGTCTGTCCCTTAGCTTGGGGTCTTCCTGGTTTAGCCTCCTGAGTAACAGTGATTATAGGCTTGTGCCCCACCCCGAGCAAGAATAAAAAGTAGTAAATTTTAAAAGGCATTCACATACAGATGTTTTAGGCTGAGACCTTACAGTCACTGTTCCACATCTAATCTAAAATACTACTCATTTAGCAAATATTTGTCCAGGCTTCCCTGAGGGGTGCCCAGTGAGTGGCCTATATTCTCCTGGGATAGGCAGATAATAAAGAACAGGCAAACAAAATGTTTCTATTGTCACAGATTGTTCCACAGTCAGGCATCAGCCACAACTCAAAACATGAGTGTGAAATTGTCCTCTGGATAGAAATTTGACTACAGTAGTTCAGATTTTAGAGGAAACAACGCAATTGGGCTTTCATGTAATTCTTTTCTCATTTGTCTGTGTACACTACAGTAAGATCCCATTTGTGAGCAAAGGCAACGTGAGGTGAGCCCTGGGATTTACAGGCAAGTGAGAAGAGCTCAGTCTGCCTCGCTCTGATATTAATGGGAAATGGCAGTGTTCGGGCACACCTGGAAGCATTCTGCAGTATTCTTGGGCTGTAAACTATGTCACTCAACCTGCCCTTCGTGACACTGACCAGTCCTATGGTGAATGTTTAATTTCAAGCAAAAAGTCTTTTTCACCACTGACTCAGCAAAAAACCAAATCTCCTCTAATAGGCCAATAGGTTAAGGCACATAGATCAGAACAGGATGCTCATTCTGCACCTTTTTAGCATTTATCCTTAGTAGAGCAAATACCTACCTTTGAATTTAAAAAGTTTTGGAAGGCAGAAACTCCAAGGAAGTTTTGGCTAATGGCAATTTATACAATGTTTTAAACTATTAAGAGCATAACAATTATTTTTCTCTGACAGTGATTCTGAACTTTGGTTACACACAAGAATCGCCTTTAAACAGGGCTTGACAGGGCATGGGAGAGATGGAGACAGGGGGATAGCAAGTTCAAGGCCAGCCTGGGCAATTTAGCAATTTAGTAAGACTTTCTCAGAATACAAAGGGCTGGGAATGTAGCTCCATGTTAGGGTTCAATCTCTAGCACTGAAGAAAAAAAAAAAAAAAATCAGCATTTATTTAGTTATTGAGCCAAGCAGGGTCTTGCTATGTTCTGCAAATTGACCTCAAACTTGTGACCCTTCAGCTTCAGCCTCTCAAACAGCTAGGATTACAGTTGTGGGTCACTACACAAAGCTTAAGAATCATTTAAAGAAAGAAAAAACCTAGAGATCCAGCACTTGGGAGGCCAAGGCAAGGAGGATCACCATAAATTCAATCCCAGACAGAACTATATAGGAAGACCCTGTTTAAAAAGACAAAACAAATGTGGAATTGGGGTGAGGGATGGAGATGGGGCCTCTGAATCCTTTAAAAAGCATTGCAGGGAGTCAAAGTGTGTAGCTCCTTGCATATGCAAGGGCCTGGCTTCAAGTACACACACATACACACACAACACAACACAACACATTATAAAATTACTTAAATAGTAAGATACTTAATAGCCAAGTCAGAGAGGGAGAATCTTTTGCATCTACAATACTTGGATATATTCATTTTATGCCATCAATGATTTTCATTAGTGAATGAATCTCATTAACTCTTATGATTTATCTACTTTTAAAAGGGGGATAAATAATCCCATGCCATTTATCCATTCATCTTATTTCCTTTCATTTTCTTTCTTTCTTTCTTTCCTTTCTCTCATTCATTAAACAAGAATTTAAAGAAAGTAAGTGCTATGCTCAGTTATAAGATATAGAAATAGAATGAGCAGTTCCATTCAAATGTTACAATACTAATAAGGTAGCACATGTAAATTCATCATCCTGTGTTTCTCAAGTCAAGAAAAAAATGACTACAAAAATATACATCCATCTTCTGTGGCTGGATTTATTTTATAAAAAATTGGGCCAATGCTGGAGTTCTTGTGAGGCAAACATCAAGATTCCTGACCTTGGTGCTTTCAGTGAGTCCCACAGTTAGCTATATATCTGCCATGGTGTATTCTTCAATCTTTCATATATGGATGAAATAATATAAATGCATATAACTCATTAGGTTCCACATAAAAAAGAAAAGATGATCAACTTTATGTTATCCTAATTTAAAACTCATGTCTTTGGAGTATTTTGGGGAAGTTCTAGTATTTCAGGCATACCAAAGCCTTCCCAGAAAATCCAGCAAGATAGTTCACTATATAGCTTCTAGTTGGGTGAGGTGGTGCATGCCTATAATCCCAGCACTTGGGAGGCTGAGGTAGGAGGATTGGTGTGAGAGCAGCCTGGGCTACAAAAGTGAGCTCAAGGTCAGCCTGAACTGCATAGTGAGACCCTGTCTCAAAAAGACAAAAACAAAACAAAACAAAAAAAAAAAAAACCAAAAAACTATATAGTTTCTAATTCCCAAGTCAGGTTACTTTATAGGTAGGTAAATGTAGAACCCTTCACTAGGAAAAACAAACAAACAAAAAAACCAAACTAAATCCCACTTCAATGGCCAACTCTTAAGACAAAGGTTGTTTAATTATTCCTGGGAAAATGGACATTCTCATGTTACAGAAGTAGTTCTGGGTATATGTAAAACCAAGAATAAATGCAGACTCACCTCACCCACAGCAGCAGCACCCTCATTTCTGATTCAGTAGTGTACCCACTTAAATCCAGAGGATGAGAGGGAAATATTTTGAAGTGAGATTAACATCAGAAGCAAACAGCAGAAGAAGATGGGGAGAGAATGGTATTTCAGCCAAGAACAGATTCAAAGCTAACAGGGTCCAAGAGAGCAAGCCTTTATCCATAGCATAAGGCACCCTATAACTAAGAGTTGTACTTGTTACTGTCATAGAATTGTAATTATTATAAGGCATGGGTTGACTCACAAAAAGAAAAAATAGAATCAAAGAAGGAGAACCAAAAGAAGGAAGTAATTCTAGCTCTAGGAGTACTATGTTCTGAATCTTTATTACTTCCTGGCAATAGATAGATAGATAGATAGATAGATAGATAGATAGATAGATAGATAGATAGACAGACAGACAGACAGACAGACATTTTTTGTTTTGTTTAGCAACAGGGTCTTACTATGTGGTCCACGTTGGCCTTGAACTCACAGCACTTTTGCCAGCCTTAGCCCCTCAAGGGCTGGTATTACAAGTGTGTGCCATCACACTCAGCTGAACATCGATGTATTGAAAACTATCATATGTTGGTGGTCTAGGAGGCCTTTGGAAGACAGTCAAGATTAGAGAAGGTTGTGAGGGCTCTGAATGAGGTTAATGCCTTTGTCAAAGTCCTGAGACTCTGCAACCTGGAAGGCAGCCTCAGTGGATGGACAATGCTGGCACTGACCTCAGACATCAGACCCAAGAACTGTGGAAAGTAAAGTTTCTGATTCCAAACCATCCAGTTTGTGGTACTGCATAATAGCACCTGATCTGCTAAGAAGGGAGGGAGGGAAAGAGAGAAAGGAAGAGAGAGACAGAGAGAGAAAGAGAGAGAGAGGGAGAGAGCAAGGGAGGGAGGAGAGAGAGAGGGAGTACTCTCCGTGGATAAATCATTGATCTAAGATATAATAAAATTATTGCCAACAATCAGAATGATAACTAATAACTATTTTCTTTTAGACAAGGTACTATTAGCTGTTTACATACATTATCTCATTTAATCCTCATCACTATTGGTCTCATTGTTTTCCAATGAGGGTAATGAGGTCAGAGAACTTAAGTAACTTGGCTGAAGTCACACAACTTATCAGCATGTAGGCTGGAATTTGAAACAGACTTGCCTGATTCCAAAGCCCATGCTTTTAACCATAACACAATACACTGTCCTAGCTTTGAACTAGATTATGTAGCTTCAGCCACACGGCTGAGAGGGGTTTGCAGTATTTTCCAGCTAACTCCTCTGAGCCTTTGCAATGTATCTGAAGCAGTAATGTGAAAAACTAATGGCGATGAAGCACACTGACAGGAACCTGCAAACAGGAAGTGATTGGTAGGTGCTGAGTACTCCACAAAAGTAGGGGTTGCAACCCTCTAGTTGCAAAATCCATCAATATAGATGGTGAAAGCTAATTGCAAGAAAGGATATTGCCAAGATAATTGTTCCTCTTTTAAAATGGAATAATAAACTTTACAAGTTAAAAAAAAATACTTATTCTCCTTTTTGTAAATGCAAAAAAGTAGAGCTGGAGATAGAGCTCAGGGGAAGAGCACTTGCTTAGCATGCACAGGTCCTGTGTTTAATTCCCCAGAACTGAAAAAAAAAAA